>CP139505.1:104145124-104215862 GCA_021014915.2 Artemisia tridentata subsp. tridentata
TAGGTAATTACCAAAGTAGTAGTTGAAAAAAAGCTTGATCCATTTAATAGTCACTCTCAACACCTCTTTCCCATTTTGGTCACGCTCGACTGCTCGACTCCACTAGAAATTTGACATGTGTAATTCCCTTGTACTTGCATAAGGTACAAGCAAATCTTTAGTGAATCTTTGTTACTATTCCCTTTTTAAAAGTCAATGCTCGACCGACGGTGCTCGACTTGAAACTGCTCGACTGACGGCGTACTTTTTTAAAAATATCTTTCCAAAAGATTTGATTTGTACTTTCAGTCAGTCCTTTTTTGTACTTTTATTTATTTTTTTTATTTTTTTTTCTTTTTGCTGCAAACACAGAAAAAACACACACACACTGCACTAATTTGATCCAAAAACACACACTAATTAACTTTCAAGAACACACACCAAAAATTTTACGCTCATATTTCCCAAAACACTGTTTTTAGTTAATTTCTACATTTTATTTTTCCCAGTTTCTTCTTCGTCGGTTCATCTTCATGTTTGTTCTATATTGTAACTGCTTAAAACGAAATGGTAAGTTTTTTTTAGTGCTTATTGGGGCTTTGATTTATTTTTTTTCCATATTGTAACTGCTTATTAGGATTGTGAGCTTTAATGATTGTAACTTTTGTGATTCACTGCTTATTCTTTGTTCCAAAAACCGAAAGAGGCATTAATAGTATTGTTCCATATTTTTGTATGTTATATTGTAACTTTTGTGATTCACTGCTTATTCTTTGTGCTTCGCTGCTTAGGTGTTAAGGTGTGAGTCTTATGTTTTATTGTAAATCTTTAGATTAAACTAGGATTGTGAGCTTTAATGAGTTTAGTTTAGTTTAGTTTAAACTAGGATTGTGAGCTTTTTGAATGTGAAGTTGCTAAGTATAAGGAGCTTATTAACGCGTTTAACAAGCTTATTAACACAGTTTTTTGGTAGAAATTAGGTGTTGGTAGAAATTTTTAACAAGCTTATTAACACAGTTTATTGTAAATTAACCTGCTGCTAGGCAAATTAACCTGCTGCTAGGCAAATTAACCTGCTGCTAACCTGCTGCTAACCTGCTGCTAGGCAAACTAACCTGCTGCTAGGCAAACTTTCCTGCTGCTAGGCAAACTAACCTGCTGCTAGGCAAACTAACCTGCTGCTAGGGATGATAATGTTATTGCAGTTAAATAATTATATTTATTCATACTATTCTATATTAAGGGGTGTTTGTGATTGCCTATAATAAATATTTATTCATACTATTCTATCTTAAAATGAGCACTTTGCGAGTTGTTTATTATTTCTTTTATAACTTATTTTAGTATTATATAATGGAATTGTTATTTTTTGTAGGCGCATGATGCTAGAGTTATTGTCAAAAGCAAATTGCATTACTTTGTACTTATGAAGGATCGATTAGACCAGCCACGGCGTAACATGTTTAATGCTACATGCTTTGGACCATGGCTTGATCTGACCTATGTGGATAATGAAGAAGGGCTTGTTCATTACATGCTTCAGAGACAATGCCACCAAAAAGATGATAACTATGATCTTCCGCTTGTATACTCTTTGAATGGACACATGCTTCATTTTGGTCGACATGAATTCTGCTTGATTACTGGCCTTAAATTTGGTCTTGTCAGTTTTAGGAAATGGCGGAGTGGTGATATCCCTTTTCGTGAACGTGTTTTCCCGCATAAGGTTGGTCAGCATGTTAAATTAATTGATCTATTATCAGTTATTGAGGATGAAGAGGTGTTTATAAAACTGTGTGATGAGGATGCTATCCGTGTTTGCCTCTTGCTAACACTTGAGGTTATATTCATGGGTAAAGAGTTGGGGTGTATCATTGATGATATTTTTATGAGGATGGTGGAGGATATTGATGAATGGAATGCAATGCCATGGGGGGAGCATATATGGAGGCAGCTTTATGAATCAATTAGAAATGTCTCTGAAAAGCATATTCGCGTTCCTATCTATAGTTTGAATGGATTCGTTGCTGGTTTCAAGGTTAATACTAACAAACTTTGTTGACATTATTTTTCTTTTTGTTCACTTTAAAGAAGATAAAATTTTGAGAAGTCTGCTTACTGACATTCTTTTTCTTATTGGTACTGCTTATTTAAAAACATACCTAAAACTTAAGAAAATCCTTCCCCGTTCATTCCCCCGTTCAAAATTATATTCGTTTTCTTAATTTTTTGTAGATATGGATCATAGAGAGTACTAATAAAAGTGAAATGTGGTGGAACAAGAAGCAAGGGGTGATACCAAGAGCAGTGGCATGGTCGAAATACGTATCATTTAGAGAATTTGATAATTTTGACAATCTTTTTGCCAAGGTAAACATATATGTATTCTAATTCATTGGTCAACATGACATTTAAACAATTTGATATACCACGTAACTTTTATATTTTTCCTAGGACTCGAAACCAAACTTGGCTATTACCCTAACAAAATTTGAGGCTGAAGCGGAATGGTATATAAGGAGCTGGGAATTTTTTAGGTGGTATACCCCTAGAGCACCGCCTCTTCCAAAAGGGGGACCATGGGAGGAATACTTTCAGAAACGGGCTGCAAGAAGGGCCAGCAATAAAAGCATTGGAGAGGGTTGTTCAGTGAGTATGTCTCTTGAGGAACGGGTTAAGGCTTTGGAAGCCCGCACTGTGAAACTTGAGAATATTATTGAAGTTAGTATATTATCTTTTGCAATCGTTTGAGTATGTCTTTAATTATAATGTTCTACTAATAAGGCTTAAAACACTTTGGTATGCAGGTTTTTACATGCAAATGTTCACAGCAAGACAAAGTTCACACTTCTCCCGGAGAAAAGGTAATTTGATGATGTTGTTTGTTGTTCTTATTTTGGTTCTGACATAATAAATAACTTGCGCTAATAAAATTTTGGTAACTTTTTTTTCATCGCATTAACAGGTTTTAGATCTTTCTGATGAGTATTGTAGTGAAGACAACGATTTTTTCAAGTTGTTTGATTCGCCAGCTGTTGATGAAGTTGAAAAGCTAGAGAAAGCTGTTGATGAAGTTGAAATTAGAAGGAAACTTATTGAGAAATGCGTAACAAAGAAGAGGATTTTTGAACGTGTTGTTAGGCCACCCTATGTCATCAAGCGAAGTAAAAGTTCTCAAGTTCCTAGCCCAGAAAAACTTAGATGCCGAAAGAGTATACAAGATCCAGTTATCACCGAGAAGTTACTAGAAGTCAGACCGTGGGTAGAGGTATGATTGTTTTTTTTGGAAATGTATATTGGTTCTAGAAGTCTATCTGGTTTTTTGGAAATGTATATTGGTTTTCATTAATTTTATGATGGTCATTTATGTTTATTTTGTTTTCTGTTTAGGTTCTTAAGCGACCATTCCAAAACATTGACAAAATTTATATTAGCTATGAAATTGATGGGTTCATGTTGAAGGACGGGTGGCGTAATTGTGTGTTCCCTTGGTCTGATTTGGTTGTCGATCGTAATTTCTGGGATGCTTTAATCGGCCTTGACAATAATCGTAAAGGATGGTTACTTGACGAGGTAAAGTAAATATAAGTTTACTTTAATCAGTTATTTATAAATCATGCTTTTGATTGTCTCTGCCTGCCAATTGATTTCCAGTAAATTTGTGTTACATGAGAGACTTGATAATGCGGTTATTAGGGCAGATATACATAATGTTGAATATAGGTTTCATTGCTGAATATGAAGACCCTCCTTAGTACCATTTGAGATGCTTGATCCTGATCGCCAGTTTTGGCTAAACAATCAGCTCCCGTTCTCGAAAGAGCCAAAGCTGGTTATCAAGATCAAACAAAGAAACTTGTGATCCTTTTAGAGATCTTAGTGGACTCGCAAAAGGTCACTGCTTATACAAAAAGACGCTTTTTTGTATAAGCAATGACCTTTTGCGAGTCCACTAAGATCTCTAAAAGGATCACAAGTTTGTGTGTTTGATCTTGATAACCAGTTTTGGCTCTTTCGAGAATGGAAGCTGATTGTTTAGCCAAAACTGGCGATCAGGATCAATCACCTCAAACGGTACTAAGGACGGTGTTCATATTAAGCAATGGAACCCATCTACAATTATAGGTATATCTGCTTTAATAGATGGGATGTGATAATTGAGGCGTGTTGATTGGGATAATGATATAGTGTGTATTGTTCATGACAGGCCACACGCCTTCATTATCCCATTCAACACGATTCCCAATAGTCACATCACATGCTTTTTCCTTCAGCACACCTTGGTACTTTGACCAGAGGTTCAAACTATCAAGGTTTGCCAACGCTATTATGATGTTTGTCTCGTAACACTATCTTACTTGATATCTATTACATGTAGAGAGAATCAAATGCGGATTTATTTTATATGTAAATGACTGAATATATTTTTTATTTCTTTTTCCTACAGCACATTGATCTATGGGTATCCTACATGTGGCATACCAGACCATCAGATATGGACTGGTCTATGGTAAGCTGCTTTTTCCTACCATTATTGATGAAAGGAACCATGCCTGTCTGGTACGCAAACAAAGAAATGTACCCGCTAGGTTGGGGTGATGTTGAACGTGTTTTCATTCCCATAAATGAACCAGAAGCACATTGGTCCCTTGCTGTGTTTCACATCCAGACTGGTCAAGTTACATTCTTTGACAGTGGACCTGTATTTGATAATGAAATGCGGCCATTCTATGTAAGTATGAGGGGTTGTCTAGAGAACAGGCTTCCGGAATTGCTAGAACAAGTAGGAGTTTTTGAGCAGAAGGGAATTGATCCTATGTCCTATAAGATTACTTTTAGCAATGCTCTCAATGTTCCCAAGCAGGCTGGAGTGTTTGATGATTGTGGTGTGTGGCTCTGCATCTTCTTATACAGGTTAGTGGTTAACAATATTTTAGTTTTAATGGAGTATTTGTCATCGTCTTATACATGTAATGAAAAAATTATTAGAAGAAACTGTTATTTTTACATTTTTATTACCTTAAAACTATACTCTTAACTAAAACTTTACTTTGTACAGGTTAGGGAATGGCAGACTTTTGGATGTGGATAATCCAGTTCAGACGGCATTGGCATACCGTGAGAGACTGATTAGCTTTTATTACAAGCACAAGATCCATGTTGCCTGAATACTGTTTTAGTGCTTGTTTTCATAAGCATTTAGTTGTCCTGTTTGTAGACATTTGTATGGGTGATTCCGTGATGGGTCGAAAACAAGTTTGTATGGTTGATGGGTGATGGCTTTAGTGTTTTGTGTTTGCGACTAGTTCTATGCTCAGATTTCATTTGATGGGTGATAGTCTTTTGTGTTTTGTATCTGGGATAACTTTGATACCCATCTTTATGTATTTCTGTAGGATAACTCGGATACCCATCATTCTAAATGTAACGACTTAAAATTAAACCCTTGTACTCTTTTTATTGTTGTTATTAATATAAGTTCAGTTCATGTTATTTCCTTTTCTTTACATTTATGTTGCATGTTTAATGATAAGCTCTTGCTGCTTCTTAGAACTACCTTCAGAATCACTTTCTTCAACAGTTCTCTTTCTTTTCTTTTCCACACTTTTCTTCCTTGTTAACTGAGGCTGCTCCTCTGGTTCATCTACTTCATCCCATAGTGCTTCCACCCTTTGTGTATTAGTTTCAGAAGCTTCACCTTGAGAGACTTTTTCCACAACATTCTCCTTTTCTTTCACCACTTTTTGTTGCATAGCCTCAGACACTTTAGGCCTTTTGTAGTCTGGGTCCATATAAGCATATGATGGCACTTTCCTTCTTGTGAACTCTTTTATTTCTGCATCTGTGAGTGGATTAACTGGTTTCTTTAGCCTTGCATGAGCTGTGTAATATGCCTTCCTTATTTGATCTCTATTCATCCCTTTGAAAGTGGCATACTTCCAGTGACATTGATTGTGCAAAAAGGCTTTCATTCCTTTGATCTCTTCATATGCTGAAAATTTCTTCTTATTCACATTTTTGTTATGATGCCTTCTAAAATTTTCCAGCAAATCTTGTACTGCATCTGCTTGTTCCTCAGCAGTATACAAATCCCTTTCCTGCTTTTGCTCTTCCATTGCCACCCTCCTATCTTCTTCTATCTGTTTTTGTATTTTCAAATCATCTTCTGCATTCCACTGAGCTTGCATACTCTTTATAAACTCTGCATCACCTTCTTCTATTTGTTTTTTTTCAGCAGCAGTCATGATCTTAAATTTTTCTTTTGGTTTCTCAACTAGAATGCTTTTGCCTTCATCTGTTGATGAAATGGAGGTATGTGATGGTTTGAATGTTGAAATAGATTCTCTTATCACAACACCTTTGGCTTTTGGTTTTGTGGGTTGTGAAACATTAGCAGCAGTCTCAGAAACATTAGCAGCAGGTTGGTTATCACTAGCAGCAGGTTGGTTATCACTAGCAGCAGGTTGCTCTGCACTAGCAGCAGACTCAACCTGTGCTTCTTTTTCAGCACTTTCAACCCCTATTGCAGCAACATCAGACCTTTTTCCTTCTTCTAAGACAACTTCATTACCAGTTCTGTCCTTCACCACAAAATCTTCATCCATATCATCATCCTCAGCTCCATTGAAACCTTCATTCATCTTGTCATTACCTTCACCATAAAAATAATATTTTAATTATTATATTATTTTTATTATATGCACTAGTTTATAACCTTGAACATGCGCGAGAGTTTACTATTAAAATTGTCATTACCTTCAACCTCCTTATTAGCACCATCACTGGTACCAACATCTTCATTATTAGCACCATCACCAGCAAACACTTCATTACCAGTTATGTCCTTCACCACAAAATGTTCATCCATATCATCATCCTCAGCTCCATTGAAACCTTCATTCATGTTGTCATTACCTTCACCATAAAAATAATATTTTAATTATTATATTATTTTTATTATATGCACTAGTTTATAACCTTGAACATGCGCGAGAGTTTACTATTAAAATTGTCATTACCTTCAACCTCCTTATTAGCACCATCACTGGTACCAACATCTTCATTATTAGCACCATCACCAGCAAACACTTCATTCTCAGCAATATTATCAACATTTTCATTCATTTCAATTTCTATCTCCCCTGAATCTTTCACAACATCTTCATTATTAGCACCATCACCAGCAAACACTTCATTACCAGTTATGTCCTTCACCACAAAAACTTCATCCATATCATCATCCTCAGCTCCATTGAAACCTTCATTCATGTTGTCATTACCTTCAACCTCCTTATTAGCACCATCACTAGTACCAACATCTTCATTATTAGCACCATCACCAGCAAACACTTCATTCTCAGCAATATTAGCAACATTTTCATTCATTTCAATTTCTATCTCCCCTGAATCTTTCACAACATTATCTTCATTCATCCCCTGTTTGGGAGCATCATTCCCCAAATTAGGTTTGGAAACAGCAACCTTTTCCTTCTTTAGCCTTTTGATCATTGAAACTTTTGACCTGTGCAGCCCCTCAAGATGCCTAACTCTAAGCCTTAACTGTCTGATCTGTGCACCTTGAGATGATTTGACCAACTGTAGTTGCTTCTTCAAACTAACACCCTCCTTTTTAAGGCTTAGAACCTCAGCTGACAATTTTGTACATGTTTCCGTCAATTCTTTGATAAGTTCAATGCTATCCTCCCCACTTCGGTCTGTATTACCTGACCCGATAGGTGGTTCATTGGATTTGGCATTTTGTACAAAAGTGTCATCCATCAATTCATTGGGAGAATGTTCAAGACTAGCCTCAGCACTTCGACCTGTGTTAACTGGTCCGAGAGGTGCATCATTGACAATAAACTCAGTCTCATCCCTAGGATGAGCATCTAAGTCCCCCATTTGAGCCATGTGGCTGGGGTTACCCTCATTTTCTTCCTGATCAACACCAAGGTGGGGACCCTCAGTGTTATCATCAATTGGTTGGGATTGGTGAGATGGTTCAGGTGGGTCTATGGGTTGATTGGCAATGAGTTCTAGCATATATGGGGTGGGTGGTGTAATTCTTCCAGAAAAACCCTTCCCATTCTTTCTAAGGAAAGAGAACATTATACTTTCAAGTTCTGGATTTGGTTCAATTCTCTTATGTTTAAAAGGTTCCTTTACCTTGCTATTGATTAAAAGCTGTACAAATCTCGGAAAAGCTAACACTACACTGGAAATGTGCTTTTTCAACCCCTCAAATATGAAAGCCGAAAAATTAAAAGGTTGGCCTGAAGTTAGGCAAATCAAAGCAGAAGCTTGACTTGCACTAAATTCATTCCAACTAGTAGTTTTAGGGCTTAAACAATGTAAAAGAGTATGAATAAGGAATTTCCATTGTGGACAGAGAAGGCCTTTCAAAAATGTAAACTTTCCATTGTTCCTCTCATATCCAATGTTTGCAAGTCCTTCAAAAATAGCATTTTTAGGAAGGCAAGTTATTTCTCCATCATCTATAAGATGAAGTACTCTTCTTATAGATGATTAAGTAATAACTATTCTTTCTTGATCTACTACAGCTATTAATCTTTCTTTCCCATTTCTAGTTTCAATCGTAACAGTCGACCAAAACATTTGAATGTGAGAAACAAATATAGTAGGATTAACTGTTAATGCATACCTAATATAGGAAGCATTAAGAAAGTCGATGGCTTCAGTAAATCCTGCACTCTCTGGAACCTTTTGAAGAAATGCTACTTTGTTGTGGTCTGTTGAAAATGATCTTTCTGCCATTGTTCTTAGGTTTTGGTTTGGGGTTCTTGTGAATCTGATGATTTGCGAGAGGTTATCACTTGGAATTTATTTGGGCGCACACAACAAAATGAGATGAGTGAATTGGGCGTTTATAACCGTTAGGGTTTATTTGGCGCCAAAGTTACAAAATAGACCCTGTTCTTTCAAACTAAGCAGCAGAGTGCTCGAACTTCTAAAAATAGCAGCAGAGCACTAGCAGCAGTTTCATTGGGCTAGCAGCAGTTTCATTGTGCTAGCAGCAGTTTCTTGTGCATTAGCAGCAGAGTCTGTTGATCTTTGTCAAACCCCTTTAATTTCAAATTCTGAAAACACCCTTTGCTCATGAAATCTGCATCTTCCTTTGAATATTCCAAAAAAAAAATTTTGAAACAAAAACAACATATATATATATATATTTATTTTTTTTATTATTATTTTTTGTGTTTTAACACAAGTACTCTCTTCAAAGATGCAAATCCATCTAACCATCTTCACAAACAAATTTCATAAAAATCTAGTTATACTTAACAGCAGTTTAGTTAGCATTGGCAAATACAAATTTCACAATAATTCCATTAGATGATAGAGTTCATAATTCCACAATATCCATTCAACATAAACAAATACCAAAAGCATCTAAAACTTAAGAGAATTGGAACCTTCCAACCCCATTAAAGTAGCAACATGTCTAAACATCCATTCTTCAATGAAAACTCTTCATTACGGGTCAGCCAAGTTTATATGATCATAGCTATACACCATTTCATCCTGCATAGAGGCTCCTTGGCTACCTGAGCTTCCCATGTTAGATACATTTCCCTAACAAGTTTAAACGTTTGTGAGATTTAATTCTTAATCGACCAAGGAAAACAATTTTTTTTCAATACATATACTAGTCACTTACATTATTTATGTTTGCTTTCTTTTTCTTTGGGAATGGTTCCCTGCATGCAGTTCGCCTGTGTCCAATGGATTGGCACCTTGAGCATCTTACCGGATTTGGTTCTTCTCCTTGAGATCTAACACGATTTTTGTTTTTGGGTCTTCCAGATTGACGCACCACCATGGCTGGTGGCTTCACAACTTGTAAGCCATTAGGAAGCTCCCAACTTGACATGTCTCCTATAGGATAAACCAATTCTTGGTATGTACCTTGCAATTTTGTTTTCTTAAACCAATCAAAAGCTAAGTGATTACAATCCGAGTATCCAAGAAATCTAGCAACCGCTATCGCATGACCGCATGGTAGGCCGGAAAGTTGCCACTTACAACAAGTACATGAAAAATACTCTAGATTCACGGTATGTTGTCTTATAGGGTTGGTGACCATGTAGAGTTTAAACGTTTCAATACCATACACATTCTAGTTGAGGCTCTTGTACATTCTATCTTGTACTTTCGCAGCAGCCCAATCGCTAAGTTCACCATCGGCTGCATCTGAAATCATTTTTAAAAAATAAAATAAATAATTAGTTCTTATATGTATAAAAACAACCATTATGTAGACATTATATGTATACACTATATATATAAAAACCATTATGTAGACATTATACACAATGCAGAAATAACCATTATGTAGACATTATATGTATAACAACCAAAACAAATATTATACACAATGTTATATTGTCTAAGAAAGAAACAAAAAAAAATCAATAAAAAGAAGAAGTTCATTACCTTTATATTTCTGTCGCTTGTCACAATACCACCTTTGTAAAAGCTCTCTGTACCACTCAATAAGCATTGTTATAGGTACTTTTCTGACATGCCTTGTTAATGAATTTATCGACTCTGCGCTGTTTGAAGTCATGTAGTTGTACCGATTACCAGTGCAATATGCCCGTGACCATTTCTCAAACCCAGCTTCATAAAGTTTGTCATAAGCAGCCGGTCTACGTCTTTGAAGCTCAGAAATCGATATATGAAATTCTTCCTGGGTGTAAGCTTTGCATGTTTTCCAATATAACGCCTTTAGCTTTCTACTGCCATTTAAACGGCAATTCATCATTAGATGTCTACAACAATACCCATGAAATGAATTTGGGAAGACCGTGTTACACGCTTGTCCAATTGCATAATGTCTATCCGATATGATAGCCAAACCTGGTCGTTCCCCTATGCATTCTTTCAATTTGGACAAAAACCATGTCCATGCCTCCCCCGTCTCACCTTGACAAACACCGATAGCAATATGTATAATCTGATTGTTACCATCCATACCGGCGACAACCAGATTTGTCCCAAGGTACTTCCCTTTAAGATGCGCTCCATCAATTATTATCAATGGCCTCATATACTGTAAGAAACTCCGAATCTGTTTTATTTACAAATTATAATTTACACAATGATATTATAAAAAATAAATACAAAAAGTAAAAAAAAAAAATTAACAGATTTAATGAATAAACAATATACAAAAACATACCGCAAAACCAAAGCCTATAAAACACATTTTAAAGTGTCCTCCATCATCTGTATCAATATGTGTTACCGTACCTTCATTTTTCATCTTTAAATTATGACAATAATATGGTAACTGCTCAAACGATTCCTCTGGGGAACCATTGATCAAATCGAAAGCTTTGTTTTTCCCACCCCATGCTTTCTTGTAAGATATGTCAATTTTATATTGTTGACCAATATCTTCAATTATGTCCTTTGGGGTATAGATCCGACTGCTATCTTTCAACTTGGGTACGAGTAAACGTCCCAAAAGTTTTTTGGTAGCATTACGGTGATTAGGATAAATACGTGTTCTCGGACAAGTGTGAACATCGTGAACTGTTCCTATACTCCATCTAAGACCATTTTTGTTCATAGAAGAAAATATCTTCCATTTGCACCCATCATGCACACAAATTACATCGTACCTAAACTTATCCGATTTTCTAGGCTTAAATTCAAATCCCTCTAAAAGAGCCTTTTTACCAATTTCAAAAGCGCACAACTCTTTATTTTCAAATACATCACCCTCTTTGAGGATAATAGAGCTTTTGTTGTTGTATTTTTGGGTATTCGGGATCTTAATTTCATGGCTTGGTGGATCGGGTGGAGTAGGCATATATTGGAATGTATTGGTTGTTAGCCATTTAGGCACAAATTCATCGTTTGAAGAAGATGTGCCCCCAAAATTTTCGAAATTTTCATTTTTCGGTTCATTATTATAGATATTAACATCGTTGTAATTTTCATTTTCAAAAATTTCATTTTTTGGTAATTTCGAATCATTGTAAAAACTTTGAGGTTCAAATTCATTTGGAAATAAAGAATCATTAAGATCGAAATTTGATGAGTTAGAAGATGTATTTACCTTTGAGGTCTTGACCATCATTTTAATTGAAAGTTTAGGTATTGAAGCCTTCGGTTTACAAATTTCATTAACGAAAAATTCAACATCATCATCATCAACCATGTGGACCGGACCGTGCGGCATTTTGTAACAAAATCCTAAATCGTGTACTTTGCTAATTTTGAACTTTTTCTTCACAAATGATACTAAACCAGCGTATCTAATATCTCTGCTTAGTGAAACACCATAACTACTGCCATCTTCAAAAACAAGATACACACGAAATTTAGTGCTCTCAAGACTCATTTTTTTAGGATGGATATGTGACTATAACTTTGAATAGTATATTATTCCATACAGTTCATATAACTCACTTTTTTTTTGTTTTACCATCAGTAAATATATCCATAGTCGAGCAGTCGAGCAGTCGATCAGTCGAGCACCATCACATATTTTGACAAGTGTCCCATGCTCGACTGGTAGTTGGGGAGATGGATTTAATAAATACTAGAATAAATGTTAGATTTTGTAAAGATCTTTTAATAAATACTATAATATAGGGCCGGTCGAGCAGTTGCAAGTCGAGCACCGTCACGTATTTTGATAAGTGTCTCATGCTCGACTGCTCGACTGTTGGTTGGGGAGATGGATGTAATAAATGTTAACTTTAGATATTAATTAATATGGGGTTGGTGATTTTAATAAATACTTATACTAACTCACATTCAATTTTTCACCTAACAAACACCACCCCATTATAATGTAGATACTTGTGACATTCCCACCAAATTCTTAACAGCTGGAAAAATTAGAAATTCGTATGGATCTTCCAATGTGTCGATGTAGAGGTGGCAAAATAGTGGTACGAAAATCACATAAGGCGCATAGCTATGGTAAACTTTTCTACTCATGTCCTCGTTCAAAGGTTAGCAATCTTATGTTTCACGTATATGTAAATTAGTTGTTAAAAATTTATTTCATAACCATTCCTTAATATGTAACAGCCCGCAATAAAAGATTATGGATGTAAATATTTTATATGGAAGGATGAATTTGATAGCAAGCACAACTTAAGTTGTTCTAATTCATCTCCGGGTCCTTCACAGCAACCCAATTGTTATGAAACGGGAACTTCAACAGAATGTTCGAGCTGCAAGTTAAAAGATCTACAAATAAACATGCTGGAGACAAGAATAAAGATGTTGGAGACAAAACTCGAATTGGCAATGAATCCAGAAAACCACGCATGTATGTCAGGTGCATTGCTAAATGAGCTGTTAGAATCGGTTGGAAATCTTCATGTGTACTAGTATTCAAATGTGTTTACTGATTTTCGGCTTGTATTGTTTGGGAGAAAATTTGTCTACTTTAGTCGTTTTATATTGTTTAATTGGTCAATAATCGCATCGCATCTAACAACATAACGTGCATTAAAAAACTAGATTAAAATAGAAAAGTTACATTACTTATAATTAAAAATTGATTACAATTGACTACCACCAACACCAGTTACATCGTTAGGAACCGTATCCTTGGGGAACACCTTAACCACATTTCTTATTGTAATGTTAAGATAGTGATTGCCAGATTGTTTGGGAGAAAAAACAGAAACGTTATGAAGTACCAAAACAGCTCCGACGGTAATCTCCTTTTCAAACCTCTCATCCTTAAGCACTTTGTGATGTATTGTACCTGAAATTAAACCTGAAACGTCTTTCAATGATACCGTGAGATCACCCAACACATTTGGAGTACAAGACTTGATTATGGCAACAACATTTTCAAGTTTCCCTTTCTTGCAAAATTTTTTAATGTCGGCAAAACAACCGATCATGATACCGCCATTTGGTTTCACATACTCAACGGCCCTAACCCATGGCCCACTTTTAAAATCGGAATCCTCACCCACATCAGCCACTACTTTCCGAATGTACTCCTGTGTCATTACCCAATCAGCCACACCTACCGGAGTATCCGCACTTTTATGGATATTAGCCGATTGAACTATACTTACCGGCCTTTCATCACAATTTTCAACTTCAGGGTTTCCGTATGAAAATATGTTTTGTGTGGTGGCGGATAGTCGGAGATCGGAGTCGTCTACATCGATTAATTCTTCCCAGTTTGGTAATATGTTTTGGGTGGTGGCGGATAGTCGGAGATCGGAGTCGTCTACATCGAGTAATTCTTCCCAGTTTGGTGGTGAATTCATTATCAAGTTTAGTTTGTGAATTCCATATGTTATAATGTTGTATTTATAGTTATCATCGTACCAAAGCTTTAAATGTAAACCCTACCATCTCCCCAACCACCAGTCGAGCAGTCGAGCAAGTCGAGTCGAGCAGTCGATCAGTCGAGCAATCACCACGTTTATAAAGCATAAACTAAAATGTAATTAAAAAACTAAAAGTCGATATTAGAGCCTATTAAAAAGCACCTTAACAACCTATTTGGCTTGCTTTTAGATATTAGATCTTATTTTATTTTATGCTTTATAAATCGAGCAAATCTAAAGTCGAGCAGTCGAGTAGTCGAGCAGTCGAGCAGTCGAGCACTTTTTTGTATGTCCTCAGCCAATTTATAAAATAAGAATACCACATTAAAAATTAAAGTCGAGCAGTCGAGTAGTCGAGCAGTCGAGCAGTCGAGCAGTCGAGCACTTTTTTGTATGTCCTCAGCCAATTTATAAAATAAGCATTCATGTTTTTTGTGTGAGTTTGGAAATTTACTAAAAAAATAAATAAGAATACCACATTAAAAATTAAAGTCGAGCAGTCGAGCACTTTTTTGTATGTCCTCAGCCAATTTATAAAATAAGAATAATCTTAAAGTCGAGCAGTCGAGCACTTTTTTGTATGTCCTCAGCCAATTTATAAAATAAGCATAAACACTAAAATAAGCATTCATGTTTTTTGTGTGAGTTTGGTAATTTAATAAAAAAATAAATAAGAATACCACATTAAAAATTAAAGTCGAGCAGTCGAGCAGTCGAGCACTTTTTTGTATGTCCTCAGCCAATTTATAAAATAAGCATAATCTTAAAGTCGAGCAGTCGAGCAGTCGAGCACTTTTTTGTATGTCCTCAGCCAATTTATAAAATAAGCATAAACACTAAAATAAGCATTCATGTTTTTTGTGTGAGTTTGGTAATTTAATAAAAAAATAAATAAGAATACCACATTAAAAATTAAAGTCGAGCAGTCGAGCAGTCGAGCACTTTTTTGTATGTCCTCAGCCAATTTATAAAATAAGCATAATCTTAAAGTCGAGCAGTCGAGCAGTCGAGCAGTCGAGCACTTTTTTGTATGTCCTCAGCCAATTTATAAAATAAGAATACCACATTAAAAATTAAAGTCGAGCAGTCGAGCACTTTTTTGTATGTCCTCAGCCAATTTATAAAATAAGAATACCACATTAAAAATTAAAGTCGAGCAGTCGAGCAGTCGAGCACTTTTTTGTATGTCCTCAGCCAATTTATAAAATAAGAATACCACATTAAAAATTAAAGTCGAGCAGTCGAGTAGTCGAGCAGTCGAGCAGTCGAGCACTTTTTTGTATGTCCTCAGCCAATTTAAAAAATAAGAATACCACATTAAAAATTAAAGTCGAGCAGTCGAGCAGTCGAGCACGTTTTTGTATGTCCTCAGCCAATTTATAAAATAAGAATACCACATTAAAAATTAAAGTCGAGCAGTCGAGCACGTTTTTGTATGTCCTCAGCCAATTTATAAAATAAGAATACCACATTAAAAATTAAAGTCGAGCAGTCGAGTAGTCGAGCACTTTTTTGTATGTCCTCAGCCAATTTATAAAATAAGAATACCACATTAAAAATTAAAGTCGAGCAGTCGAGCAGTCGAGCACTTTTTTGTATGTCCTCAGCCAATTTATAAAATAAGCATTCATGTTTTTTGTGTGAGTTTGGAAATTTACTAAAAAAATAAATAAGAATACCACATTAAAAATTAAAGTCGAGCAGTCGAGCAGTCGAGCACTTTTTTGTATGTCCTCAGCCAATTTATAAAATAAGCATAATCTTAAAGTCGAGCAGTCGAGCAGTCGAGCAGTCGAGCACTTTTTTGTATGTCCTCAGCCAATTTATAAAATAAGCATTCATGTTTTTTGTGTGAGTTTGGAAATTTACTAAAAAAATAAATAAGAATACCACATTAAAAATTAAAGTCGAGCAGTCGAGCACTTTTTTGTATGTCCTCAGCCAATTTATAAAATAAGCATTCATGTTTTTTGTGTGAGTTTGGTAATTTAATAAAAAAATAAATAAGAATACCACATTAAAAATTAAAGTCGAGCAGTCGAGTAGTCGAGCAGTCGAGCAGTCGAGCACTTTTTTGTATGTCCTCAGCCAATTTATAATAAGAATACCACATTAAAAAATTAAAGTCGAGCAGCAGTCGAGCACTTTTTTTTATGTCCTCAGCCAATTTATAAAATAAGCATAAACTAAACCCTTGATCAAATATTAATGTTTTTAAAGCCAAATTTTTTACACAGTGAGCCCTCCATTTTTGCCTGGTCGGCCAATCCTATATGTGACACCATCCCTTCTAGCCTATCTATCCTTATCTTAATGTAAGCATGTAAACTTCAATTAGTCCTGCATCAGTATCTCTACACCCCAACCAATTCAAGACATCTTTTCCAAATATACACCCAACATACATCAGTGAGCCCTCCATTTTTGCCTGGTCGGCCAATCCTATATGTGACACCATCCCTTCTAGCCTATCTATCCTTATCTTAATGTAAGCATGTAAACTTCAAGACATGTTTGACTTAGTAGTTGGAATCTTGTATTTCCAGTAATAATCGGCCATATTCTCACGATAAGCCAAAGCAGCTTGAACCGGATCCTTGACCTTCAATGACAGGTTACGAGACAACCGGTACATAAATATACAGACCCAAACACCACAATCCCCATACCTTCCACCTTGTTTAGGTACATCACGTGCATACTCAAAGGAGACATGATAGTTATTGGGATCTATATTCTTCCTTTGCATCACCTCACTCTCAACAAGATACTTGGGTAGTTGACGTGAAAAATTGACCTGAAATTTAACCACCACCTACGTTTTTCAGGTTCTGAGCATCCAAGGCTATCGTAGAATTTTATCACACCAGTTTTAATGGCTAATTTGCCCAGGCACCAGTGTAAATCAGGTTGATTGATTGGAAAGAACACCTAAAATGTAGTTATAGCAGGTTAATAAAAATAATTAGTACTCTTTAGTGCAAATATATTATAACTCATTTCTAATATTTGATAATTAAAATACACACCTTTTCGACGCCTTCACGAAACCACGGGATGCCGTTTGTCACTCCATTAGCATAATACAGCGGCATCTGCGACTCAAGGATCATTGTTGCAAAAAATGGGCTAACAATGACCCAATCAGCATCATCCGGTCTAAATTGCATCATAAGATCAACCCATAAACAGAGATGCTGCCATTTAAAAATTGAAACAAAAGAGAAGTTAGCTAGGATACCCCCGCATACAACTACACTTTGAACTAAAAGCTTGTAAGAATTACATACCGTATCACCGAGCCAACCTCTGTTTAGGTCATCCCTACCAAATAATCGTAGCCAAAACTGGAGATTAGCAGTGGTACTCTCGGAGCCCCATGGAAACACAAACAACTGCTGGCTCTTACTCCGCTTCTGTGAATCCAAGAACAATTGTACTTCTGGATGCACAAACACTCTGAACTTTGCCGCTAAAACATTACGACGGAGATTCTGAAATTTATAAAGCAAATAATGAATAGATAATAAAACATAAGCTACATCATTGTTATTAACATTAAGAAGAAATGATGTAACTAAATACCTCTTTGAACGGTTTAAGATTGATTTCTTTCCCATCAGGTCCAATGACTGAAGGAAATGTCGGTTTCAGATGACGTTTTATTTGCCTTCTTGGTGTGGTCGAAGGTTGCTGCATATATGGGGATTGATAAACCTTGCTAACCTTCCTCTCCCGTTCAAAAGGCACACGTAGGGTTGTAACTTTATTTTCCTCACAGTCAATGGACTCGACAAATCTAAAGTTAGCAGGAGACCTAATTAGAGGACTGAAAGCAGCCTCTGACTTTACCTCCATTGGTGTCCTCTGTAACTCATCACCAAAAAAAATAACATCCTGAAAAACATTTTGCGCAAGATCATTAATTCTACGTAGTGGCATGAATGTCTATGTTAAATTCAAATCGCGAACTACAAGAGCACTAATTAACCAAAAGGAACTGCCGTCGAAAATGAATTTTTTTTTTCTTAACATTATGAAGGTATATTTACCGGGTTAAAAGGAGACTCTGTGTTTGGCATCTCACTCTTCACGCCCTGCACTTCCACATCTTCATCACTCTTCACGCCCTGTGGGTTGTTGTCCTCACTCATCACGCCCTTCAACTTCACATCTTGCTCAACTCCAAAACAAGTATAAACCTGTAACTTTTTTGTGAGTATACATGTTACACATAATATGTGAGTATACATGTTACACATATGTTTAACGTATATTTACCATATTAGGAGACTGTAACTTTTTTTCTTCACTCAGCACGCCCTTCACTTCCACATCTTTCTCAAAGTCACAAACATTATCATCCTAATAAAATACACGTGTAAACAGGCCAAATTTTGAATGTATTATCTCATAAAAAAACAATATAACTTGCATATATTACCTGACCATCAAAAAGGTCTTTCATTACTTCTTGCACATCTTGTGTATATAAATCGTTACCAAAACAATTGAAGATATCTTCTTGCACCTTCATATTGTGAGAAGCACCAACATCCACAGCATCAATTCCAGTTGGCTAAAAAAATATATATATTAATCAAAGATATCAACACATGTAAAACATTGTTTGGTACATATACTATTGTAAAGAACAAACCTTTGAATCATTATCTACATCCATATTATCGTCATTGTCATACCGGTCTGAAAAAATATAAATACTTGCGTTAAATAATTGGTTCAGTAATTGCGGTGAACTGAATAAATAAACATATCTATTATACATAACAGTTTATCTAACAAACCTACATAAGATACAAATTAATATATTGAACAATCTGGATGAGTAAGCAGAAGTAATGATTCGTTGTAGGGGCTCATGAAGAAGGACCCTGCATCTGCTTCAACACGAAGATTAATAAACTCTTGTGACCGAACATGGAAAACTTCAAGAGTGTGATCCATTTGGTAGGGCTGATCAGATTCAAAAATTGGATCCCCGCTATTCGTAAATCCAATTATTTTTAATAAATGAGGAGTGAAAATGTTAAATAGTGTTTTAAATGATTTTATTTTGTTACAACCATCCAAGTTTATCTGCCATAAACAGAACGTGTGCCATTGATCTCCTATAATGTTTCCATAAATAACAAGAGACTCTCCTAGCTTTGAAATATAGAAAGGTACAGGAATCCGATCTCTTAAACTCTCAGGTATATCTAATACCGAGAAGTTGTGGTTAACCAAATCAAAAGCGACAAGCATATAACATTTTTGAGAAGAAACACCATCAGAACCAAGTATCCTTTCAGAAGCCGCCCAAAAAATAAAACTACCTAATACCACCTGACTTGACCGTTTAAGTCGGATTGATTGACGAGGCAGATGTTCATTTTCTAACTTCTTCCAGCGCCGGGAGCTCAATATAAATACTGAAACATTCCACGATCCGTGTCCATGAACCGGATATGAAATCCTCAAAATTGCAGGGTCAAAAGTGTGTGGATTAACACCAAAACCCACAGCAACTTTATGAGAAATAAAAGATTGACTTGACAGACGAGGGATTCGTATAGCAACTGATTTTCTTATGGATGGGTTCCAAAGAACAGCCATCTTAAAAGAATCAGAAAAACACCACAAACCATGAGAGGTACCAATTGGCACAAGATTCAAAAATCTTAAACGTGTACTACAAAAAACTTTAGGAAGACTTGGAAATACAAAAAGTTGTTGTGACACATTGACATTATTATCAACAAAACACATACATTTTGACTCAACAAAACCTTGCTTATACATTATAAGCAAACAACAAGGCAGAGTCGGGCGAACACCGAAACCGACATGGAAGTTGGAGTTGTCGATGAAAGTCTTCCATGTCTTTGAAACAGTTCTAAACTGAAGTAAGGCATGTACAGGAAGTTTAGTAATGATTTCCATTTGAATTTCAAACGGTATGTTGTCAGACATTTTGATAAAGAAGGCAAGTTAGAAGTGAAGTTATGAATGATTTTACAGCTTGGGAGAGTTGTCTATTTATAAACTAAAGTAGTGTGGTAGGCAGCAGTGTAGTAATGAACTAAAGTTGTTTAGGTGAAGTTATTAAATGCAACACTAGTGTCATAAATACTAGCCTAGTAATGAACTAAAGTAGTTTAGGTTAAGTTTTTATCTGTATATGCCTTTCGTGATTCAATGATATGGCGGTTCATAATTCATCTGTATAATCGCTAGAAGCAAAACTAAATATAAAAAACAGGTTAAAAGGATTGTTAGTAATATAACCTTTTCAACAAAAGCTCGTGTAGTGTCGGATTGACCACCATTCTTCTGATTAACCCCGCCAGGCACCAAATTCTTGATATAATTATGAAGTTCATTAATTTGATCTTGCATATGAGCCATTTGGGATGAAACTGTTGCACGAGGTGGAAAATCTTCATGACGAGTGGGAATGGGGATAACCTCATCAGGCTTAAAATGCTTTACATAATTACGTAATTCATTAATTTGCATTTGCATGTTAGCCATTTGAGATGTAATTGCTCCTGTAGGTGGCATGTCTTCCCCCATAAATGGCATGTCTTGATCCACCTTCCTTTCAACATCTGGACCAACAGCCGAACCACTTCTTCTACGTGGTGTCAGCTTTGGCCGCCGAACTGATATATTCGCTGCTCGTGTAGCAATGGCTGGACTAGGTGTAGTATCAATGTACAACCTCGTATTATACCTCCGGAAATAGTCTACACTTGATCTCCACCAAAGTTCATTCATCTCAGTCTCTGAAGTAAAAAAATGTATTTATAAACTGACCATATGCTCTTAATAACATTAAAATCATAAACAATGTGTCTAAAAGATAATATTATAACCTGTCGGTACTAGGCGAAAACATTGAGTAGTATGAAAAAGAAGATCATAATCAGTCTTCTGAAAACTATGTCCATCCTCCCAAGCAACACCCCGAGGAATCACATTGTCTTCTTTATTCCACCAATTTCTTGAATTGTGGTAGGTTTCCAAAAGCCAAATCTGAAAAATTTATTATTAACGTTAGCATAAAAATTACAAGTTACAATACAGAATTAAATTATTTTTAATGATTCCTAAGTTATGAAATGTACCAACCTTCAAAGCGAAAGCAAATCCACACAGCGTATATGTTGCAGTGTAACGATCGCCCTTGGAAGCAATTTCTGTCAAGTGACGGTCTCTAACATTAGAAACTGCATTATAAACTTTCTTGTGAAACTCAACCCATATATACTCGCCCCATGGAAATGCATTCCATGCATAAAAGTCATCTACCAAAACCAGTATCTCATTGGGGATTACATTTCTTTCCTGTTTGCCCATAAAAATATTCTCTAAGAATAGAAGCAGGCAAAGGCGTACAGCATCATCATTTGAAATCTCATCAAACTCAACTTGATCATTAAGAATCCGAACAAGGTGTTCAGTCTTTATGGCACTAATTTTCTCGGAATGACTCTCTTTAAGAAAACTTAACATACGCTTACCAAAACCAGATTGGCGTTTCTTTAAATGGTCTAAAGAAACATCACCAAAACGAAAACCTAACACCAAGCACATATCTTCCCGACCAAATTCAAGAGTGTGTCCCGAAATATCAAAATACATGGGAGTATTTATATCAGGGTTTTCAACATCGCGTTGATGTTGAAGTAAATAATGAAGCAAATGGTTGTCATGCTCATATGTTTTGATATTCAACCATTGCCCAAAAACAGTGCTTTTAAAAAAGTTAAGCCGCTCGGGATTGAAGTTCAATTTTTGGCTTATCTTTTTTATGTAGTGCAACTTAGTTCTGGTACTCACCTTCGCAGCATACAACTACACAGGATAACAAACAAAACATAAGAAATATTAGCATATGTTACAAAGAGATATTAACATAACATTTAACAAATATAGACTATAATTCATAACCTAGCAGCAGGTTGTAGTATACTAGCAGACTCAGCAGCAGGTTACATACACTAGCAGCAGGTTGAAGTATACTGGCAGCAGGTTAACACTTGGACAATTTTCAGACTTAACGGCCCAGGTGATTTGGCCTAAAATAAGCACTTAAATGCCTAGAGCAAAACCTAACCACAAATGCCTAAAATAAGCAGCAGGTTACATACAGACTCAGCGGGTTGAAGATTCACTTAGTCAAATCTTCAGACTCTAGTCTACAGTCTCAGCAGCAGGTTACATACACTAGCAGCAGGTTGAAGTGTACTGGCAGCAGGTTAACACTTGGACAATTTTCACTTAACGGCCCAGGTGATTTGGCCTAAAATAATCACTTAAATGCCTAGACCAAACCCTAACCACAAATGCCTAAAATAAGCAGCAGGTTACATAGACTCAGCGGGTTGAAGATTCACTTAGTCAAATCTTCAGACTCTAGTCTACAGTCTCAGCAGCAGGTTACATACACTAGCAGCAGGTTGAAGTGTACTGGCAGCAGGTTAACACCTGGACAATTTTCACTTAACGGCCCAGGTGATTTGGCCTAAAATAATCACTTAAATGCCTAGACCAAACCCTAACCACAAATGCCTAAAATAAGCAGCAGGTTACATACACACTGAGCAGGTTGAAGATTCACTTGGTCAAATCTTCAGACTCGACACAACAGACTCAGCAGCAGGTTACATACACTAGCAGCAGGTTGAAGTATACTGGCAGCAGGTTAACACTTGGACAATTTTCAAACTTAAAGGCCCAGGTGATTTGGCCTAAAATAAGCACTTAAATGCCTAGAGGCTAGAGCAAACCCTAACCACAAATGCCTAAAATAAGCACTTAAAATAATCAGACTTAACGGCCCAGGTGATTTGGCACCTTCAACAATTGTTTATTCCAGGTATGTTAACAACATAAAGGTTGCAACCTACCTCCTTATGCTATTAACGAAATACAATGCAGACAATGCAAACCAAAAATAAGCCTAAAATAAGCACTTAAAATAATCAGACATGACATTAAAATAACCACAATGATCTATCAATCAAAACAAAAAATAGCAAACAAAAGGGCTTATACAAAAAAAAAAAAGTGTGGGTTACTGTGCAAATCGCACATTTTACTTACTTCTCTATCAGCCATATCTTTGATCGGAATAATAGAGGATTTGATGCTTTGTGTTCTTGAAAGAGGGTTTGATGTTCTTGAAACAGTGTTTAGTGTGTGTTGGTGTGTGTTCTTGAAAGATGTACTGTAAAATTTTTGAATTTTATTTACCGAAACAGTTAGTGTGTGTTTTTGGATCAAATTAGTGTAGTGTGTGTGTGTTTTTTTTGTGTTTGCAGCGAAAAAAAAAAAAAAAAAAAAGTACAAAAAAGGACTGACTGAAAGTACAAATCAAATCTTTTGGAAAGATATTTTTCATAAAGGTACGCCGTCAGTCGAGCAATTTCAAGTCGAGCACCGTCGGTCGAGCATTGACTTTTAAAAAGGGAATAGTAACAAAGATTCACTAAAGATTTGCTTGTACCTTATGCAAGTACAAGGGAATTACACATGTCAAATTTCTAGTGGAGTCGAGCAGTCGAGCAGTCGAGCGTGACCAAAATGGGAAAGAGGTGTTGAGAGTGACTATTAAATGGATCATGTTTTTTTTCAACTACTACTTTGGTAATTACCTCTTATTTTTATTTATTTATTTTTTTTAATTATTTTTAACTTTATTGTTTTTTATTGATTTTAGCTTCTTTTTATAGAGTTATTTTAATGTTCCTTAAAAGTACAAATATGTTATATTATTACTATAATCAAAAATCCTACAAGTTGTGGTTAAGCATTTCTTAATTAACCAATTAACATTAAATGAACTAATATATTTCATAATCATACATATTTATTTGTTTTAAATATGAAATGCGATGTTAAACATAATATGTTTGATGTTAATTGGTTATTGATTTTTAATTAAAGAATGCTTAACTATAATCCATAAGGTTGTTGTCAGCAAAACCCTTATTATATCCTATAATACTACTACTAAATACGTATTAGACTGATTACCTTTACAATATTATAAAAGGTGAAAATTTATAAAATGCTTCTTAAATGTAAAGGAAGTTATAGAAGCAAAAACTCGATTTCTTTTTCTTCTTTCAATCTTTCTTTTGTTTTCATTTCTCCCAACTCATTTCTAGATTTATTTTTAATATTTTAGTTTTACATAACTTAAATATTTTTATTAACCCGCCACAACGCGCAAGAACGAAATTCTCGTTTGAAACAAGTTTTAGTAGCGTGTTCGATTAAAATAGTTAAAGAAAACGTTTATTTATCAAATTAAGAACAAGATAGATATTACTCGTAGTTGGTTAGAAAATATTAACCCACGTGTATAAAAAATGAACAAATAATCAGGTAGGTGGGAAGGTGCAGAGTTGAAGTGTAATAAATCCACCCAATGAGTAGCGTGTTCGATTAAAATAGTTAAAGAAAACGTTTATTTATCAAATTAAGAACAAGATAGATATTACTCGTAGTTGGTTAGAAAATATTAACCCACGTGTATAAAAAATGAACAAATAATCAGGTAGGTGGGAAGGTGCAGAGTTGAAGTGTAATACTAATAAATCCACCCAATTTAATAATGTTCAAAGCATAGTCGGACATACTTGAGACATAAAGTAAGCACATACCTTTAAAAAGAAATTCACAGACAAAAAAGATATTAGTACTCTATAAAATTATGATTTTTTAATAGTTTAACATTAAAATCATACATTTTTCAGTTTTTTTTAGATGCATGACCAAAAAAGAACCGTTTATGACATTTTAATAAATAAATGAGTGTTAATTGACATGACTAATTGATATTTTTAAATATATGATTAAACTGCGTGACTTATTTTTTATTTTTATTTTTTTCACGAACAATTAAACCACTATCATATCAATCAAGTCACAAAATTGGTAACAATTTTAAGCATCCTCATCATTTATCAAAGCAAATACTCTTTTTGAGCAAAAACAAATCTCCTCTTTTATATTTCATTCAACTCACAAGAATTGTGATATTTGAGATGTATTTGCAAGTGAGATATAACATAAGGAGGCTTAACGTTAGCTATTCTCATGTATAACGAGACATCTCAGGTTGAATGTCGCTAGTTAACTGGTTAGAATAATTAGATTGCACACAGAGTCATCTCCAAAAAAAACTAAATAGGAAAAGATCTCATCCATTAACATATATATATATATATATATATATATATATATATATATATATATGGGCAATATATATATATATATATATATATATATATATATTGAAGGGCAATATTTATTCCACAAGAACCAAAATCAATTATAAACAAGGGCATCCACTATATTAATAAGATGCTAACATATAGAGGACCCGAGGAAAACAAACATACCAATACAAACTTGACTAAAACAAAATAAACATAGACCAAGACAAAACCCACAAAATGGTCAACATATATGGTCAACATAAAAATGGTAAGTCGTAAACTAAAACAATATTGAATCGCCTTTCAGAAAAACAAAATAAAGCATGATATATTTACGTGGTTCGATGATAAGTCATAAATGTGGACTCATGCGACCCCGTTTTGTTATCGTTGGTCCTATATGTTCCCATGATGGGTATTTAGAGTTGTTGGCTTCATAGATGATGTCTAGTAATGACCGGATCCACTATTGTCGAATCACTTTTTTTACTCCATCAAATGCATTATCAAACAACTGCAATAATTACCACCTATATCATTATACAACTATTTATGTATGGGGTGTGATTTGGGTGATAGCAATCGCACGTTTTGGTTTTCAACGTTTGGTAAGCACCCCAAGTTATGACCGGAGTCAAGAGTTGAGGTAACACTCACGTGACGACTACAGAGTGTGTGTGGAGAATGATTAGCATCACTATTCGTGACTTGGTCTATTTCATGAAAATGAGACCGGTAATATAAGGATGCATTTAGGATTTCGTGCCACCCATGAATGCGATCCAATGGTTAAGGATGGTCCACGTGGTAGACATTTAACGGAGGAGACAAGAATGATACATAGTGTGATATTCTTAGCTCTGCTAGGTATATGAAATGTTCCATGTACGATGGTGCGTATCAGCGGGATACTCGTATCAGTACCTCTAGGCCAATGAGGTAGTGGCACATATTGTTTGTTGTAACGGCTCTTTGGGATTAGATCCCAGTCCAGCCTTTGCCTAGATGTGCTTATCTAGGCTTGGTTTCCTAGTTGTTAGGACTAGGAGCTTGTTTCCCAGGCAAATTGTAAAGGGTTTTACTCTTGCGGCCTGTCTTGGGCCTGTGTCGAGTGTATGTGTTTTAGATATTTGGCCTAATCTCCCTATACGCTATCAAGTCCCACCGGTCCATTAGTATATGAAATTCCTATGAAATATGTGTAGGATCGTGCCTGATTGCTTGAGCTTGGTTAAACCGTTTATGTAAACACAAACAGCTTAGGAGAATCTCTAAGTGTAACATTTGTGCCTATGCGGAAACTAAACACAAGAATATAAAGAAGAAAGTAACTAATAATTATTTGATCCTCTATGGATCGTTTATTAACTAAAGATAATGTTTTTGATGCGTACATAAACCCTAGATGCAGGTTTCTTTTATAGACTAAGAAACCCTAATACAGCTCATACAAACCGTGTAAAGAGATATACATGATCTCTTCTAAAAATAAATCTAACAAACATTCTAAACATACGGGATAACTATTACTACTACCCGCAGTAATGACTACTAATAGCAGAAACAAAATAGACCTAACAGCAGGAGCCAACTGCAGCAGCAATGGATAACTACCAGCAGGAACCAACTGCACTACCAGCAGGAATGAAAATAAAATATTATTCCAAAATTCCTAACATCTCCTGGGAGGAAAAGCCATAGATTACTTATATAAGCTCTAAAGAAAACCAACTATTCTACGCTTAGCATTTTCATTTGCACATATCGTAAAACCTTAGTCTAACCGTTAAGGAAGCAGCCAGATCAACACTCTGGCAGAGTCGGGATTCCCCTTGTTCTAACCTAATCAAGACTAAACACTTCTTTTTTATTGCAATTTCTTATCTAAAAACGAAAAAAAAATAAAATTTTTGCCAAAACGGGGGTACTAGGGCACTAGAAGGTACATATGTGACAAAATTCGAGAGAATTTCCCCCCACACTTAGAATTGAATATTGCCCTCAATATTTAAAGTACCGGCTATTATGTCGACACTTAGAATGTAAAAAGGTAATACTAATAGCCAAGTGTGGAACAGAAATCTCTATTTTCACAAACAGGATTAAAAAGATATCCCTAGATAAACGTTAGCAAAAAGATAGGATATTGGGCGGCTGGATTGAAAACAGGCACATCAATCATCACGATCTAAGGGAAACCTGCAAACAAGAGCAAATAACACACAAAACAAAGCACAGTAGAGGAATCCCCCCACACTTAGTGTCAGAAAATAGAAAGAAGTCAGAAACATGGGTTGTCACCCATGTGGTGCTAATGTTTTTGTTAACCGAGTCACTAGCTTGACTCGACCCCGAATTCATTTGTTCTTGGGGAAGCATGTGGAAAAGAAAATCTCAATCGGACTTTCGTTCAAAATGTTTGGATAAACATTGAAGTACATGAAAGTTCCACTCCGATGAGATGCCCTCGGCTCTAAAGGATGATAAATGGAGATGCCGGGGTCAAAAACTTTGTCTTCACTCCCGAACGAGTGAATAAAAGGACAATCTACCGTATAGGAGAAGAAAGGTAGAAAAACTCGAACGACATATGTGAAGTCGATATAATGGTTGTCCTCAGAAGGAAAAATCACATATGTCGGAGAAAGATTGTCCTTAACAATATCGGGATTAAGAATTGAGGTCATATCATCAAGTTTATGAATAATAGAATCCTTGACCTCATCGTTCTCTAACTCTTCATCAAAGAGAGGATTTATTTTGCTAGAAAAGTACTCATCATCAAATTCAAAAAGAGAATTCGAATAGACTTTGAGACTTTCATTTTGAACGTCCTCATCAGAAAGTGATTCGTCATCACTAGAGGAAAAATCATCATTGGAATTGAAAAGGGGGTTAGAGAAAATCCCGGAAAAATCTTCCGCGGTGTCAAAAAGATGATCACTACGTAAAGAACCATCACTATCACTGTAGGATATATCCTCAAACTCACTTGGGATTGGGAAAAGGTTCTCGGCACTAGACTTTATGAATTCGTCCGGTTCCTTTTCAAGAATAGTGCAAAGATGCTCATCCCCCATAATGAGAGAGTCCTCGTAGTCCATAGTCGGAAAGATGGATGTGATTGCAATAGAATAAGGGAGTTGAGAAATGATATCGTTCAAAGGAATAACACTCTCCTCTTCGTCCTCCTCATCATTATTGCTAGCATAAATGGCTTTTACACGTTCCATTTGCTCTTCTGCTAGCAATTTTGCAATACCCTTGTTTTCCTGATTTTTCTGGACGGGTGTGATTGCAGCTGATGAATTTTTGTAAAACTCCCCAATTTGAATAGTGTCCTCATCATCGTCATCGAGAATGGCAGCCTTGAGAAATATGGAACGCCTTTGCGCTGCTCGTTCTCTGGCTAGTAATTCTCCCATAGATTTTTTATGAGGATCTTCTTGGGGAAGTTTATTAGTCAAGTCCTTAAGATCTTTTATTAAATCTAGAAGATCAATGAGAAGTTCTTGAGGAAGTGGCTGAGGTTGTGGTTGAATCATTTGGTACTGTGGAGGTTGGTCAAGATAAGAATAGTCATAATTGTTACAAGGGACATGCTCATAGACAAGCGGGTTCCATGTTTGACAATCGGAGCTATAGTGAGGACCTCCACAGTACTCACAACAATACGTTTGCTGTGACTGATTCGGTGAATCATATGGATATTGGTCATAACCAAAATTTTGTTCGTTACACGAAACCGGCTCATAGACGAGCGTATTCCTTGTTTGACAGTCAAAACCTTGGTGCGGACCTCCACAATATTCACAATAATATGTTTTCATCTCATGGTGCGGGGGTTGGTTAAGGAAATTGGTTGTTTCATTGTAGGGATTTTGGTCATAGACAAACCCGTTTCCCGAATTTACAATACAACCGGGGCAATTTCCACCATTTAGAGGTCCCCCACACCATTCACAACCATAATGGTAAGATGAAGACATAAAAAGAATTAAACGGACAGAGGGTGAGAGATAAAGAATTAAACGAATTAAGAGGAATGAGAAGAATGTTTTTAGTTTTTAAAACTTAGAAACATTTGAAGAACACAAAAGGAAAAAGGAAAATAAATTTGAAAAGAAAATCTTTTTGGGTTTTTATAAGAAAATATTTACGAAGAAAACGATAACTTCTCGGGAGAAGGGTCTTCAAAACACGAATCGACAAACGAGAATTAAAAATTCGCTTCAACCTTCCCCGGCAGCGGCGCCAAAAATTGATTCGATGGAATCAACATATATTTTCTCAAAGGATTACAAAGGAAATATGTAAACCCGATTCGTTTTCCCAACGAAGGATTGAATGGAATTTCGTGATCTTGATTCGTGATTCGTGTCGTGAATAAGGAAAATAATGGGAATTTGGGTTTCTAAGCTAAGATAAGTGAACATGAACTAAAAACGATTTAATAAACAAGAAAAACAATAATCTAAAGTGCTCGTAATTAAAAACGTAAAGGAAAACTGAAAACACGTTTAAACCGGGAAAGTCCCGAGCCTAAACGTCAAAAAGATGAAATATTAATTCTACGGTTGCAAATCTATTTTTTCTAAGTCCTAAATGATAAAAGAAAATTTTGTAAAAAAGAATTATATTTTTTTGATTAATATTTTATTTACTACGAATTAAAAACTATTTAAAACTTATTAAATGATTAAAAATAGTAAAACTTGAAAAATAAATCTGAAACTCGTTCTAAAAATACTTTAAAGTAAAACAAAGCTAGGAAAAATAAGAAGGGGCTAATAAGCTGGTAATAAGCTAATAGTAAAAATAAGCAAAAGATAAAAATTTTGGGTTAAATAAAAGAGGGTGCAAAGAATAACCAAGAAAGTCCCTAGGGCAGTTGGTTATCTGTGTGGGTTTGTGAGGCTTGGCAAGGCTGGAGACCAGGGTTCGAATCCCTGGCTCAGCCTTTTTGCTTAATTATTATTATTATTTTTTTCTTTAAAATTTCTTGAAAAGCACTAGATAATAAGCAATTATTATAACTAAGACTATTTATGAAAAGCAGAAATAAGCTCAGAAATAAGCTCAAATGATTGGATCAGTGGGCTAAAAGGAGAATAAGCTAAGGCCTTAAGGGCATTGACTGTTTAAGCTATAATTAAGCTACTTAGAAACTGAAATAAGCTAAACTAACTAAGCATCATCTAATATAGCCAACCAACTCAGAATAAGCTACAATCTAAAGCCAATAAGCACCGAGATATGAGAACAAGCAATAAAGGTCTGGTGCAGGGGAGAAACAGTTCACCAAAGCAGCTTTGAACTTATTTTTAGGTACTGTTATGACCACTAATGACCACACAAGCTTAATATCTTAAAAGCTCATGTACTAGAGAACTTAGAAACCACATTGCAGACAGATTAAGGCTTAATGAGAGCTTATTGTGAAGCTTGGAATACTGACTAATTAACATACTACTAAGGAAAGAACAAGTTAAGCTAATGTAGATAGAAATAAGCTAGAGGGTTTCTAAAAGCCAAATGGTACTGGAATAAGCTACATTTAACTGAAATTAATCTAATTAAGCAAGATAACACTGAATAAGCTAAGAAAATAAGGTAAAGAGCATTTCAGACCTGATTCAACAAAGAAGTTGATTGGTGGTGATGTGTAGGGCATTTCAGTCTCAATGCCACACTTGCAGACTAGAATTAAGCAACTGAATAAGCTGAGAGAAGTTCTGAAATTGATGAAATAATGTCCTATAACTAGCCAACGACTTCAAATATGAAAATTGGCCATTGAAAACAACAAATGAGCAATTGACAGTCCCTAGATTAATCAAGGGAAATTCTTGCAGGCTGCTAATGTGCAGACTGTTCTTTGAAGAAAATGACCAAAACATATCAAGACCTAATGATACTGAACCAATCACTGAGAACCAACTAAACCTACTGAGAGGACTTCAAAAACATAAAAAACAAGCACCTAGTGAGCTTGAGATTATAAGAAGCTCATTAACTCAGTTATCATTCTCAATCTTATGACCACCAACTCAAATCCTAACAACCTATAAAAACAGATCAAAAGCTTATTTTAAAACCTAACTTTGACTAAATTAAGCAAGATCCAAAGTCACTAAGTGGCACATGAACAGTACATCACCAATTTAACCCATTTTAACCTTTAACCCAAACACTACTTAATGTTGACTGACTTTTATCTTTAAACTAAGCAGACCCATTTAAGCTAAGTTTTCTAAAAACAAATGAATGTCTAACTAAATTGAAACTTAAAAAGCAATAAGCAACCAAAATAAGGACTGAATTAAGCTGAATAAGCAAATGTTGACTAACTTTGACTTTTTTGACTATTCATAGACTTTTGCAATTAAAACCAAATTAAACCAATAATTCTTAACAAAAGCTGTAAATAAGCTAATATGAGCTTAAAGTAATAGTAAGGAGAGCTTGTTATCTATTTTAAATACCAAGGAATTAAAGTCGAATTAATAAGAAAAACTTGAAATTGCTTTGAATTTGAAAATGAGTACAATGCTGATGAAAGTTAACTAACAATGAAATGTAAATTACAAATGAGCTTAAAACAGAAATTAAAACATGTTTTACACTAAGAATTTGGTCTAAAAGCAGGACAACCATCTGTGTATGTCTTCAATTCCTTAAATAGCCATCTAGAAAACTTCTCTCCTCAATTTCGAGCTCATCCTCACCCTTTACATAGCTTCAAATCAATCCTAGCCCTCCAATGCATTTTGGCGGGAAAATGGGGACTGAGTGGATTTCCAGCTTGGACGTATCACGTGAACATGGTACTTGTGAAGTAGCTAAGTGTAGGTGGGGGAAGCGTGTGCCAGTGAAAAAAGGGTGGAGTGTATTGTCAGGGGAGGACATGGTGTCTAGGGAAATGGAAAAGCGGGAAAGAAGATTGGGAAGAGGTTGACTTTTTGGTTGACTGGTATTAGCTAAGGGACGGGATAAGGGTTTTGGGCTTATGTGGAGTTGGGCTGGGTTAGGTTTTAGTTTGGTGTGGGTTGGGTTTAGTTAAAGGATAAGGTTTTATTTTTAGGGATAAGGGTTTAATGTATTTGTGATAAAAAAGGTTAGGTTTTAAGTTTTAAGTTTGGGGACCAATTTTGCCAAGTTCTGAAAGTTCAGGGACCAAAATTTCCAAATTCTGAAAATTATCTCCAAGGACTATTTGTGACACTTTGATATTCTTGGAGGTTGACTTTTGATAACTTGAGCAATATCCCAGTCCAAACTCGTAAATTTCTTCCCCGTCCTCGGCTTTTTACGATTTTCCAATCTTGTGCTCGGTTTTGTCCGTTTCTGCCCCGTTTTCAATCCTTTTGTACCTGAAACACATAAAAACATAAATCACGAATATTTGCAACAATATTTGGTCTATTTGGGTGTTTTTGGTCATTTTTGTGTCTTATATGGGTATAAAATGATGAGTAAATAGGTACTCATCAACCACTTTTGGGGAAACGATATTATCGGACTTAAAGACATAAAAAGAAGATAATATTATATGTAATATTATTTTTGAACTTTAAGCATTTTAAGCATATCACACACTCTTATCACAAATCGTTATCCGTTACTCAATTCCACAATCACTATTCATATTTTGTCAAATTCTCAGACTTTACCATTATCTAGGTCGTGTGTTGGAGCCGTTCCCATAAATTATTTGAATTTACATTTCACCTTGCCAGTTACGCTCAAGGTGAGTCATAGCCCCACTTTTAATTGTTTAATAACTTTATACTCTTTGGGGGAGATACATGCTCGTCTTACTTAAACTCATTACTCGCTTTACATGATTTATTACTCAAAATGTTTCTTGTCTATCTAAATACTTGCTTGATTATTCGAGTACAATACTATTCACTAGGTACTTGCATTACATGGGTACGTAACTACTTACATTTCAGGGTGCGTAACCACCTACACTACTTAGGTACTAGATATCTACATTTCTTGGGTACGTAACTACCTACACTTCAAGGTGCGTAACCACCTACTACACTTGGGTATTTTGATACCTACAGGGAGCGTAACCTCCTATACATAGTTAGAAAACCTTTTCGGTTTCATGAACTTAGTGCTAGTGTAATAGACATTTATATTGATGTGTCATCAGGGTGATGGTCACATGCTTCACTTATGGTCCAACTTTACTGCATTACGTAAACCTATGAACTCACCAACCTTTGTGTTGACACTTTTTAGCATGTTTTTCTCAGGTGTTTAGTTGTTTGATATATGATGAAGCAAGGCAGCGTTTGGCAGGGGCATAGGCATACTTTCGGAGTGTACACATAACACTCCAGACAAGAATTTTTGTACTATGGGACAACTTAAAACTAATATGGGCCTTATTTTCCGCAACTCAATTATGTAAAACTGATGATTTATTCAATAAAGCTTTTAAAACAAATTTGATAGATTCGTTCTCTATTACTTATGTTATGATCCAGTTAAGTAGCACCCTAGATGTTATTTCCGCTGCGATCTGATTTTGGGGGTGTTACATATAGATTAAACTAGTTTTATGCAACTTTTCAATCAATTTAGAATATTAAATTGTATAAAATGCGTGAGTTTTGAGTTTAATATTTTCTCCCCCTTTTTGTCGAAACAAAAACAAGAAAGGCGTAGCAGAATGTAGTGCAAAACCAAGCTTGATTAGCTCCCCCTTGGTCAATACTCACCCTAGTTAGGGTGCCAAGTATAAGATGCATGGATTTTGACTGCTACAAAACAAAGGTTAGTGATAAATAAACCAAACCAACCATATATAATGTGTAACACAATCAACACATAATAAATATCACAACCAACACACAAATAATCGAAAAACATTCATTTAAGTAAAATTCATTTTGACAAAAGTCAAAACGATGGGACAAAAATGAATAAAAAGTCCTATTTCTAGAAAAGGAAAATGAAAAAAAGAAAAAAAAGTAACATGGAAATAAAAATGGGATAATTACTAAAATAACCCAAAACCCAAATGGGATATTTCTACCCCGGTTGCCCTGGGCAATGCCCCCAGTTGCCCAAAAAAGGGCGATTGTTGCCCAAAAAATACACTGGAAATCCTTCGGTTGCCCCAAAAAATGCCGGTTGCCCTGGGCAACACAATTATTTTTGGATTTCGGGTTAGATAGGGAACCGCCCATTTGTGTTTGGGCTATTTTGGTAATTGAAAAAAAAGTAACATCCCAATAAAAATCCTAAGAAAAATAGAAAAATAAAGTCCTAAGATGTGAAGCTCCTAATTTGATCATGTGGAAAACTAGAAGGGGGGGGGGGGTGAATAGTTTTACCAGTTTTTAAGTTCTTTTAGTTCTTTTAAAACTTCTTAAAAACTTTGCTATTGGAAACCTTTGATTCGATTCTTATGTGCAATCAAACAACACCAATATGAACTACACTCTAAACTAACTAATAATAAGTAATGAAAGTAAAGAGTAGAGATGGAAAGATCAAACCGGGATAAAAGGATTTATAGTGGTTCGGCTACGAAGCTCTTCTTCGCCCTACTCCACTCCCCGAGTACCACACTCGAGAGTTTCAAGTACTATGTCAACAACCTCCCTTAAGGCGGAGAAAATCGTACACGTTGCTTAACTTGTTTTCCGACACTAAGCTAGATGTCAAGTGCTAATCTTAGCTAGCACCAATCTACCACGATCCACTTGATCCTTTACAACTTTACACAAGACTCGATCTACCCGATCTACTTATGATCACACTTGATCAAACACACAAGCCCAATGGCTTCAAGAGATCTCCAAGATCTCGATACGATCACAATGATCAACACTCACTTGACTAACACTATCCTATTGACCCTTGATCTTCTTGATCAATCACACAAGCTCAATGGCTTCAAGAGATATTCACTATCTCTATAAGATTACAATGATCTTGACTCACTCTTTCACAAAATAAAAATGATCTTGATGTATGCTATGATACAACAAGTGTGTAACAAATGTTACAAGACCTAACAACTACAACTCTTGTATCTTCTTGGATACCTTGAGTTCTTCTCTTGCAAATGAAGAGGAATGACAACACTTTGTATCTATTTGGATACTTTGTGTTCTTCTCTTGCTAATGAAGAGGATCACTTGAATGGATGATTGGATCACTCTTGAACAAAAGAAAAACTAAACTAAATGATCAAGAAAAGAAAATGGTGTGAAAAATTTAAACTCAAAAGTTTCTGTGTGTGAAAGGGTGAAGAAAATCTGTGAAGTGGGCTGGTATTTATAGGCAGAAAAAATCTGGCCGTTACAGAGGGACGGCTCCACTAAATCACCGACGGCCCACTAAATTTAGTGGAACCGTGTCAGACAAAGACGCTCCATTTTTTTGTCTTTTCTGGTGAAAACTTATTTGGGGAAGTTTGGAGCTGATTTTTGGGGGGGGGGGGGAATTGTTGTTGTGTATTTTAAACTTATTTTTCCTTTAAAACATTTCTTAATAATTCAAAAATAATTTCTAAAGTATATTTTTAAAGAAAATGTGAAGTCTTAAATCCAAATTTACCTCTTTGATCATTAGTGAAATTGTAAATTTGTTCTAGAGTGATTTGTGTAGAAGCGGGATCTTCTGATTAAAAACTTGTTTACGTTAATTTTAACGTAACGTGATTTCACATTTTGTCATCCTCAAAACGTGAAGTTATCGAAAGATAGAAATAACGTTTTTAGAACATTATTTGCATCAACAATCTCCCCCTTTTTGATGATGACAAAACATAAACTCATTTTATGTTAAAATTAGTTTTAATAAGTTTTTAATGAGTTTACTCCCATTTCTCCTCCTTTTTGTCGAAGCAAAAAGGTTGCTAAGGCTCCCCCTTGATGTATACTCCCCCTCATTTAGAGTACACCAAGGAATCGAGCAATGATTCGTGCTACAAAACAAGGTTAGATAACAAGTATACAAAATCTAACATGTAGCACACATGACAAATATCCAACCACAAAAATGAATAAAGAGCCAAGCCCCAAACACAATAAAACATTCATTCATAAAATAAATGTCATACATAAGTATGACTACATGATAGAAGCAAATTAAACAATAAGAAAGCACATAAACATCAATAGTTGTATGAGACTTCAAGATTTGCTTCAAACTCCAAAAGGGTTCCTAGACTTTTATTGGAGAAACTAAACATAACCACGTCTAGTTGGTTGGGCTATTTGGTGGTGGATGGGGTAGTATGATGGGTCCTTGTGGTGGTGTGAGGAGGTGCTCAAGATAGGAGAATTGAAGACTCAACTCATCTCTAAGGCACATGATGAGGTGTTGGTTGTTGTGACAACATGGACAACTTAGGGTATGTGGTTGTAGGGGATAAAGAATGGGATGACCCATTAAAGGTTGTGGTGATGGTGATAGTGATGAGGATGATGTGTTATTACCAAGTTCAAATGGTGATGTAGGTGATAGGGTTTGTGTGAGAGCTAAAGGGTGTGGTGATGGTGAGAGGGAAGATGATGAAGTATTACTCCCAAGCTCAAAGGGAGTTGATGGTGATGAGGTGAGTGTTAAGGCTAGTGGTTGAATGGGACTTGGTTGAGACAAGGGTGTGGTGACTCTTGTGGTGGAGGTGGATGATGATGTTGGCCTTGTTGAGTTGGCCTTTGATGGAGCTTGGGGTGTAGAGATTGAGGAGGTTGATTTGGTTAAGGTTTGTGGTGTGAGGGTTTCTTCATCATCATCCAAGGTTAAATCAATGAAAATTATCTCATTGGAAGGTTTGGTTGAGGTTTGTGGTGTGTTGACACTCTTGATCCATTAATCAATAAGAATTGTCTCATTGGTTGGTTTGAGGTTAAATCTTGGCTTTTTAGCTTTGTGTGAAGTGGTGGCTATGGTTGAAGACATGATAATTCTATGGTGATTGTGAAGTGGTGAGGATGAGCAATGGATGATGTTAGCTTAAATAGCCAAATCAAAACATGCAAGGATGGAGTTGCTAGTGGATTTGGGGATTTGGGTGTATGGGAATCAGGTTATGTTTGCAGATTTTCAGGAAAAGAGAGTCAAAAAGTGGAAGAGAACAGTAAAATTCGTCTTCCCAGGGCACGGTACCACTAAAGGTACCACGGCACCACTAAATTTAGTGGAGCCGTCGCCTCCAGTTGACCCTTTTTCCAGTTCTGCAGGTTCTAGGCTACCTAAAATGGGTAATTCTGGGTGGACTGTATTGCAGCAAATCCCAAAGCCTCAAACTTCTAAAGAGTTATCATATAGATTTCCTAACACTAGTCTTCAACTAGCAACTAACAAAATCATGTGATCATCTAAGTTTAGGCAACTATTGAGCATGCATCAAGCAATTTTATCATCTAGTGCATGCATGAAAGCAAATAATATGAACTAGGCAAAGCTCATGAAAAAGATAAAAACATTAATATTGATTAACTACTTAAAGTTACCAATGTCAAGTAAAAATTGTTAAGACAATTTAAACATGTTAATGTTAGATGGACATTGCCATGACCCCATTGATAATAGCTTAATAATACTTAAGTTAGTAATACTACTTAAGTAACACTATCTAATCACTTCTCTTCCCCAACTTCTTTATCTTATTCCCGAGTCCTTTGATTGCCTTGCCAATGGACTTGAACCCCCCGATTGTTTGCTCATGCATCGACACTTGTCAATTGTACATGGTGGTTTGTCTTCTCATCACCGAAGTTAAGTTGGTTTGGTTGAAGGGAAGGTCGATAGTTTGTGCGAACGATGACGTGTCAAGGTTGAGAAAGAAGGTGTCGGGAGAGGGAGTACGAGGATAAGACGTTCCTTCTTCGTTCACCTCATCATCGTCCTCATCCATCGGTTGAGATGACGAAACATGACCGAAGGAGGAAGAAGAAAGAGGAATATCGGAAGTGGATTTACGACCATGTTTGGACCCTTTGTCCTTACGTTGCTTTGTGCGACGTTGTGGTCCACCAAGGGGTTTCATGATGGGATTGACTAGGACATAGCCGACATTATTAAGATGTGGGAAATTTTCCATGACCCACCTGAAGAGACAAGTAAGCAACATGCCGTATGGCATGAGCTTATCGGAACGACTATGAATATTGGCCATCCTTTTGGCCATGTAGTATGCGAGGTTATATGGTTCCTCGATACTAAGATAATAAAGCATGTGGGCGAGACTCGCCAAAACGTGATCACGGTTGCCCGCAAGGCTCAACACGTTCTCACGTAGAAGAAATTCCCAACTTCTGAGGTCGGGAAGAAGTTCTTTGAGGTAGATTTTGTTGGGGTCAAGAAGGACAATGGAACCATTACGTTTTTTATATGTGTTGGCGACTCGAGGAGTTTGGATGACTTGTTTTATGGCTTCAAGGTCGGGGATTTCGGTACGATAAGTACCTTAACTTTCAAGATTATAGAAGTGTGACTCAAGGGAATGGTCTTCAATGTATGCACACTGACCATATAAAGGAACACCGAGAATTTCACCAAGCTCGGAGACTGACAAAATGATGTTTTGGTTTTGGATAAAAAAATCAAGGAAAACATTACCCTCAAGGTCATTGAAGGTACGGACTCGACTATAAAACTCGAGGATAAAACGAGGACAAATTTGATCGTTTATTTTGTATAAACAATCAAAGTCAATGGTGGGGAAGCAAGCTTGGATGTTATCCAAGAGAACATAATGAGCATCGACTACACGACCTTCGTGTATATATCGATCCTGTACTTTAGCAAGATAAGCTTTTTGCTCATCGAGGATGTTTGGATCGTCTAGTAGACGGGGAATGTAAGGTTTGGTATCTTGATAATCATTACGAGGCATCGTTACCTGCAAAATATAATTTTGTATATGTTAATTTGTTGCATTTTAGTGATCACATCTTTAATGTGTGTGTGTGCCTAAATGCAAACAATGTGGAGGTGCGGTGATCTCGACTCTAAAAGAAACCTAATGAGATTACCCAAACGCTCCTAACTTCACTTTTGCTCAATCAAATATGTCGAAGAGTACATATCAATTATGTAATTCGATCAACATTTGTGAGATCATGTATGCATGCAAAAACGTTTTTAATTTGCATCAACAATGCACGAAAAAGATTTCATGATCCTAAACACGTGAAGTTTTTTGAAAATGATGGAATTTGGGTGTTTGGAAAATGCCTCAACTTGGCGCCAAAATTCTCTAAATTAAAAAGCCTCATTGGTAATGGTTCCTAATACAATTTTAATCATCCTAGACATGATTCCACCAAAAATAATTAATCTTAATTCAATTTGAATGGGAAAATTCAGACTAGATTATGCCATATTAGTGGGTTTATAAAAATCCTAGGTTTAGGGAATCATGTAAGTACTACATTGTCTAATCCTAGTCCTAATTGCATGAAAGTTCAAAAATTGAAAATCCCCAATTCAAATATATGCTTAAGAACAAACCCTAAACTCAAATTGAAAAGAAATTAAAGATAATTGACTTACAATTTGTGTTGTAGTGATTAAGATTTGTTGATTGCAATGCCTCGATCTTGATTAGCAAGAGTGTAATTGGATTTTGGTGTTGGGTTCGGTTTATGACAGCAAGAGTGTGTGGTTTTGTTTTGAAATGGATATGCAGAGGGAAAATAGAAGAAAAGGGCATTTTCTCAGACATATGGTACCACGGTACCACTAATGTTTAGTGGTGCCATGCCACTTTAGTGGAGCCGTGTGTCTTTGAGACCCATTTTCGTTCTGTTTCGACTCTTGACTGATTAATCTTACTTATTTAGTAAGACTTTTTGACGCGAGGAAAAAGTTTATACCTAATAAACTCTTTGAAGAAAGCGATTAGGTGAAATGACAAGGAATGACCTTGGTATGCCTAAGTTGTCATTGAAAGAGAATGAGGATAGACTTTTAATATTTCCCGTGAAATAAGTAGAAGTCATGAGTCGAGATTTGGAGGATGACTACAATATTTCCAATAAAATATTTAATTAGTCATGAGCGGAATGAGACGAATAACTCATAGATTTATGGAGTAAGACAAGAAACATGACTTAGTATTTTCAATGAAATACCTAAGAAGTCATGAGACGGATTTAGAGGGATGACTTGTAAAGTCATGAGGCGATATGTAAGAAATGACTTTGATATTTCCAGTGAAATATTCGAGTGGTCATTGGAAGGATGGGAAGAGTGACTAAATATTTCAAGTGAAATGTTGAGCGAGTCACAAGATAGGACGTAAGGAATGACTTTAATATTTCTAGTGAAATATTGAAATAGTCATGAGTGGGATGAGAAGGATGACTTAAGAAGTCATAAGGTGAGACGCAAAAGATGACTTCATTATTTCCAGTGAAATAATTAGAAAGTCATGAGATGAGATATGAAAGATGACTTAACTATTTCCAAAGAAATATTCAAATAGTCATGAGAGGGATGTGAAGGACATATTGGTTATGATATCGACAATGTTGTCTTTTGTGAGAAACTTTTCCAAGAAAAGAATTTCTCTTTGAACATTATCGTAACGGAGGAGGTGACGTACTTCGACGAGCTTCGTACATGAGGAAATCACGGGGTTCTTGGTCAAGTCTATTTGCACTTTGGTTGCCGCATTTCATGGGGAAATGTCTCATTCATAGTGCTTGTTGTCATGCCTTTCCAGCGCTTATGTATTCGGATTCGGTAGTGGAGATAGTAAGAGTGGTTTGTTTCTTGGAGAACCAAGAAGTTTGACAACAACCTATGAGGGTACAAACATCCTTCTCTCTTTATCAATCCACATTATCTCCCGCATTATCAGGGTTGGTGTAGAAAACAGTTTTTACACCAATTCCCTTGAGATATCATGATCTCAAGTGTATAGTGCCTTTTATGCATCGGAAGATACATCAAACACTTTAAGGTAAGAAGTTTTGGGATCCTTCTTACAAGTGGGCACAAAGCCAGACACTAGACATGATAATGGGCCTACATGTCGTTAGGTAAATTAAATTACCTATCATGCCCCTAACCCATTACTATCCACGCACTCACCTTCATCGTCTCTTGTGAGATTCATTTTTTCGGATATGGGCGTTGAAATGAATTAAGATTTTTCTAAGCTAAGTATCTTATACATATATAGTATACTTAGGTTTATGAGGATACTTTCTTTGAGTAGTATTATATACGGGCTAGGGAAGAAACTTGATTCACTCATCATTGCTCATCTCAAACATGTCACGCATGATATTTTGAGCGATCATTGTACATATTTGAACAAGTTGAGTTTGTCATAATAGTCTTTGACAAATACTTGAGTCATGATGAAAATGAATTTTGTTTCTTTGTTATAGTGCCTTACTATGTTAGATTCTAACGACACTACATGCTTAGCATTTCTACCAACAAAGGGTGTTTTAAGAAAGCATACCTGAGCCTGAGGTGTTGCCCTTAAAACTCTGAAGACTAGACTACCTTTGTTGAAAGCTAGGCATATGACACACTACTTGACTCTTCATCACTAGATTAGTGTAATTACTAATCACACTCCATTTGTTGGACTTCCCATTTATTTACAACCATGTTTATCTAGCAAAATAGAAGTTCAAACATCTGGTCCTCAATATCTGATGGGTCCAAAGTTGTTAGTGGCAAACACCCTACGCATTTGTTGCATTAGTTTAGGATGTGAGAATGGAGGACACATTTCCCATGGTAAGTAACTTTGTGATTGACGGTTATTCCAAGTTACGGGGAAGTTACTTGGATAACTTTGTCTTCTAAAGTTACCTCTCGGTAGAGGAGTTCTTGACCGAGGTTTGGGAGAATTCATTTTTCTAGGTGGAGGTGTCTTCGACCTAGTGTCGGGTTTTACAAATCCAAGTTCGGGAGTTGACAAGGGTTTGTAAAATCTTTTGACTTCCTCTAAGCTAGCAATAGGTACTTTAGTACCATTTACAACTGTGTGACTTGGTTTAGGACTCAAGTTATTTTTCAAAATTGACCCTGATCTGACCTCAGCACCAGACGGTACCACGGTACCATTAAATTTAATGGTGCCGTGTGTGCCTTTAGTGGTGCCATCTCCTTCAGACTCAGACATTTCAGACTTTACAAATTTTACTTGTTTAGTACTACTTGTAGAAGCCTGATTTGGGTCAAATCCTAAACCCGCAAGGTCATGTTCATTATACCTAATGTTTTCAAGCATATCATTAAGCACTTTTGTTCCTTCTTCGAACTTAATGGTTCTCAAAGCATTTTCTTTGAGTTTTTCGTTTTCTACTTGAAGACTTATGCATGACCCGCATCTTAAGTCTACTTCTTTATTTTTCTCAAGTAGACTTGATCCTTTAGTTCTAAAATTAGCAATTCAAGTTCTTGCAATTTTAATTTTAGTGTTCTATTTCTACCTAAAATTTTAGAACTAACTTCGCATAATTTATTGTATTCGTCATATAACCTATTATCATCTATTGACGAATTATCATCACTATAATAAGAAGAGTCAGAATGTACCTCATTGAAAGCTTGAGGCATTAGGCATGTTTCATCATTGGGCTTCTTCTCTTCTTCTTCACCGCTATCACTCCAAAAGCCTCCTACGAAAGCTCGTTTGTTGTTGGATTTCGGTGTTTTGGGACATTCTCCTATGATGTGAGTAGGATCTCCGCATCTAAAGCATTTCCTATCACTTGTCCTTTTCCTATCATCTTGGTTCTTTTGGAATGACCTCTTTTCATCGCGAGATTGTCTAGGAAATCTACCTTTTCTCCTAAAGAACTTTCTAAAGTTTCTAACAGCTAGTGCATACTCTTCATCTTCACTATCGGAACTCGAACATTCCTCATCACTAGACTCCTTCTTGGCTCTCAATGCTAGAGATCTAACTCTCTCGCTTTTGCCTTTGACTATATCGGAGTCCTTCTTGATTATCATCTCATGAACTTTCAAGTTTCCTATTAGTTCATCGAGTGATAATGTCGCCAAGTCCTTTGACTCTTCAATGGCGGTGACCTTTGCTCTCCATTTAGGATGTAGAGCCCTAAGGAACTTCCTAACATAATTCTTGCTAGAATAACCTTCATCAAGAGCTTTAAGACTAGTAATAATGGTATTAAATCTAGCAAAAGCATTATCTATTGACTCATCTTCTGAAATGGAAAATTGTTCATAATAGAAGATCTATCTTGTTCTCCTTGACTTGGTTATTACCTTGGTGAGTGACTAATAAAGTTTTCCAAATGTCTTTTGCCGTATTACACATGAAAATTCTTTCAAATTCCTTTTTAGGCAAAGCATTGTAAATCATCATTTTAGCCTCATTATTTTTGGCTAGTTTTCTTTTAAGTTCATCACTTTGTTTATCATAAGAAACTATTTCATCCTTTTTAGTTTCCGGATTCATTTGAATCGGTTGAAAGTCACCCTCGGTAATAACATGCCAAAGATCAATGTCTTTTGATTTCACATACATTTCGAATCTTGTTTTCCAATAGATAAAGCAATCGGTTTCAAAAAGTGGTGGTCTTTGCATAGATTGCCCTTCTAGATATTTGACAGAATCCATTGATCGATTCAAGTTTTAAAATATAATATACTTTAAAAACTTGACTAACCTGGCTCTGATACCAGTTGTGGAAAACTAGAAGGTGGGGTTGAATAGTTTTACCGGTTTTTAAGTTCTTTTATTTCTTTTAAAACTTCTTAAAAACTTTGCTATTGGAAACCTTTGATTCGATTCTTATTTGCAAACAAACAACACCAATATGAACTACACTCTAAACTAACTAATAATAAGTAATGAAAGTAAAGAGTAGAGATGGAAAGATCAAACCGGGACAAAAGGATTTATAGTGGTTCGGCTACGAAGCTCTTCTTCGCCCTACTCCACTCCCCGAGTACCACACTCGAGAGTTTCAAGCACTATGTCAACAACCTCCCTTAAGGCAGAGAAAACCGTACACGTTGCTTAGCTTATTTTTTGACACTAAGCTAGATGTCGAGTACTAATCTTAGCTAGCACCAATCTACCACGATCTACTTGATCCTTTATAACTTCACACAAGACTCGATCTACCCGATCTACTTATGATCATACTTGATCAAACACACAAGCCCAATGGCTTCAAGAGATCTCCAAGATCTCGACACGATCACAATGATCAACACTCACTTGACTAACAGTATCCTATTGACCCTTGATCTTCTTGATTAATCACACAAGCTCAATAGCTTCAAGAGATATTCACTATCTCTATAAGATCACAATGATCTTGACTCACTCTCTCACAAAATAAAAATGATCTTGATGTATGCTATGATACAACAAGTGTGTAACAAATGTTACAAGACCTAACAACTACAACTCTTGTATCTTCTTGGATACCTTGAGTTCTTCTATTGCAAATGAAGAGGAATGACAACACTTTGTATCTACTTGGATACTTTGTGTTCTTCTCTTGCCAATGAAGAGGAATGAAGAAGATCACTTGAATGGATGATTGGATCACTCTTGAACAAAAGAAAAACTAAACTAAATGATCAAGAAAAGAAAATGGTGTGAAAGATTTAAACTCAGAAGTTTATGTACGTGAAAGGGTAAAGAAAATCTGTGAAGTGGGCTGGTATTTATAGGCAGAAAAAATCTGGCCGTTACAGAGGGACGGCTCCACTAAATCACCGATGGCTCCACTAAATTTAGTGGAACCGTGGAGCCGTGTCAGACAAAGACGCTCCATTTTTTGTCTTTTCTGGTGAAAACTTATTTGGGGAAGTTTGGAGCTGATTTTGGGGGGGGGGGGAAATAGCTGTTGTGTATTTTAAACTTATTTTTCCATTAAAACATTTCTTAATAATTCAAAAATAATTTGTAAATTATATTTTTGAAGAAAATGTGAAGTCTTAAATCCAAATTTACTTCTTTGATCATTAGTGAAGTTGTAAATTTGTTCTAGAGTGATTTGTGTAGAAACGGGATCTTCCGATTAAAAACTTGTTTACGTTAATTTTAACGTAACGTGATTTCACACTTTGTCATCCTCAAAACGTAAAGTTATCAAAAGATAGAAATAACGTTTTTAGAACATTATTTGCATCAACAGATCATCTATTGTGGAGGATGAGAAAGAGCGTTAAGACGCTCGAGGATGTGATTTAGGATGAACCTCATCTCGTTTTGGAGTTCATGAACCATTATTTTGGTTCTTTCACTAAGATGAGCGGTTCTTTCACACTTGGAGCAACCATGGCGAGGGAAGTTTGGTGGTAGACTAGGTTCATTTGTTGGTGGTGGTGGTGGTGGAACATTTGTTGATTGCTGGTTGGGATTTGGTGGAGCAATGATTGAAGAAAGCAAGGTGGGTTGTAGTTGCATAGCTTCATGGAGGTGAGAATCCACCATATTGGAGAAGGCATAGAAGTGGTCTAGTTCATCATTGATTTCATCTTGAGTTTGTGGAGGATCAATCTACATGGACTCGTCAATTTTCCTAATAGTAGGTAAAAAGGGTTAAGGTTGTTGAGGTGGTGGAGCGTGGTCTCCATAGAGTGGGCCATGGATTTCCCTATAAATTGGATGGAAGAGTAAGGGTTGTGGTTAAGATGGTTCACAATCAAATGGTAATGGTGGTGGATTTGTTGATCTTGGAGGTAGGTCTTCTAAAGTAAATAGAGGGCAATTTTGACCCCCCGAACCCCGTTCAAATCTCAAAAAAATTTCTAAAACATGTGTAATTAATTAGTTGTTATTAGAAAATAACACTAAACAAGTATTAACACATGTAAGGGTATAGATCAAGCAGGGGCTAATAATTTCACTAATAATGTGAAAAAATGAAAAAATGATAACATTAAGATGTTATCTACCTGCAAGGCAAGGTTAGCTCACATAATCGTTCAAAGTTAAGTTATCATCCTAAGAAAAGACAAATACATCAAACATCATTGTTTTGGAGAAAATGTACCAAACGCTCATAAAGCCTCTCATTGCCTATCCAATTTCTTGTTGATCTTGGTGAGGAATCTTCCAATGCTCTTGAACATTCCTTTTGTTTGCTTGAATTCTTCCGATGGATTTTCAATGACCGGAAGTTGTTGGAAGTAGTCAAGAGGAGGAAGCCTAGAGTTGGGAAGTCTATCATCCTCGTTCATTGATGATGATGATGAGGAAGTTGGAGGATGAGGACGTTTTCCTTGAGTCTTTGCTACTCTCTTATCACTTAATGACACAAAGATGTGATCAACAAGAGAGTAGTCAGGACAAAAACCTTTAGCATTGGATGAAATGGGTGCAAAGGCTCTAAAGAGACGGGTGAGAAGCATCCCGTATGGAAGAGCGGTAGTTCCTAGCATGGGTATGTCAGCCATCCTTTTGGCAAGATAATAGACTAAGTTGAAAGGTTGGTGGGTTGACAAGCTATAAAGCATGTAACAAAGACAAGCATTGATGTGATCATGATTACCTATGGCACACAAGACATTAGCCCTAAGGATTTTGTGGAAACTGTAGAGGGGGGGGGGTTAATACATTTTCATTTAAAAACTTAAATCTTTTGTATCAAATGACCAATCAAGTTTGACGTAATATGAGAAGTGTCAACAAAAAGTCTTGTGACAACTAGTGATTGTGGAATTCCGTAAGTGAATCATATTACCATAACACAAACATAGACACAACATAACTACCACACAATATAAGCAATAAGCCACACAAACATAAAAGCAATGCAAATATAAAACGGTAAATGCAAAGATAAAAAGTAAAGAGATAAGTAAGGAAAGCGCAAACTGGGCACGATGATTTATAGTGGTTCGGTCACGAAGCTCCTCTTTGCCCTACTCCACTCCCCGAGTACCCAACTCGAGAGTTACTTCACTAATCAACAAGCTCCCTTCTTGGAGGAGAAAACCATACCACGTCGCTTACAATATTTTCTGACACTAAGCTAGATGTCGAGTTCTTCTTCGGGTACAAACAAACCTGTTATATTGTATGGCCCAACATAGCAAACCTTGTGTTTTGAGGCCTAAACACATAAACAGCGTCACTTACATTATTTTTCGACATTAAGCTAAATGTCAATAATAGGAATATAAATATTCATCTGAAGACTCAGTCACCCCGAGTACTCATTGGCATTTAATAGCTCGTAGGAATATTAATACTATTAGTAATAGTTTAGTTATCTTAGTATTTGTGGAGTGGGTCGGGTCTTTACCCACTGTCAGCTCGCTCCACAGCCCACACGGGGCGCTAATATTTGTAACTATAAATACCCCTCTCCACCTAGGGAGAGAGTTGGAACTTCTCATACTTTCAATACAATATTTTCTTCACTTTCTCTCACTAAGTTCCCAACTCACTTTCTCTCTCTAAATCTCTTAACTCATTCGGCCAAATCCACACGATTTATGTGTTTAAGTGTTATGAATATGCTACAATTGGTATCAAGAGCCATGGTTAGGTTCTAGGTTTTGCATATTCTCGAATTTGTGGTGAGATTTTGGCGTGTTTGTGTTATTTGTGTGGTTCGTATAGTATTGTCAAGAAAATAATTGGTTTGGCTTTGTTTGTGGTTCAAATCAATAAAACTTAGTACTTTTGTGTTCATATAGCTCTCTAGTCTAGTTTCTTGTTATTCTACGGGTGATTTAGTGTGTTTTGTGAAAGATCTAAGGAGTTTCTTAACTGCGGTTTATTACTCGGATGCATATTCTTGGCAGCGGTTTGGGTATCGACAAAAGGTTCTTATCTGCGGTTTGTGTTATTAGGGAAATTGTTGGTAGCGGTTTGCCAAGAACTTCTGACAGCGGTTTGGAGGATAACCAAAACGAGAAAGACGACAAAAAAGGACGGATAGTGACGTGTTGTCCTTTTGCATCTGCGGTTTGTGTTCTTTGTCCAGTTGCGGTTTGTCATTTAGTAGTAGCGGTTTGACCAGCTCTGCGGTTTGACTAATTGCGGTTTAGGTCTTTGCGGTTTGACTCTTTGCGGTTTTGATGTTTGCGGTTTGTCTAGTATTCCTGCGGTTCGATCCTAGCGGTTTGGTATTCAGGCATTGCGGTTTGATCTTTGCGGTTTGTCTAGTATTCCTACGGTTTGATCCTAGCGGTTTGGTATTCAGGCACTGTGGTTTGATCTTTGCGGTTTGTTTAGTATTCCTGCGGTTTGATCCTTGCGGTTTGGTATTCTGGTTCTGCGGTTTGATATCTGCGGTTTGTCTAGTATTCCTGCGGTTTGAGTCTAGCGGTTTGGTATTCAGGCACTGCGGGTTGATCTTTGCGGTTTGTCTAGTGTGTCTGTGGTTTGGGTATTGCGGTTTGGTATTCAGGATCTGCGGTTTGACGTCTGCGGTTTGAAGCTAGTCTGCGGTTTGAGATTAGTGGTTACTGTGGTTTGTTGTCTGGAATTGCGGTTTGAGGGCTGCGGTTTGATACTAAACTAATACTTTAACTGTGATTTGACTCAAGTAATCAAATAACGGTTTATTCTTGAATTTTGTAAAATCCCGCGAAAGAACTTATTTCTCGGTTTAAATCTCAAGAATTGTAAAATCCCGTATATATTATGGCAAGCATACCAAGCACTGCTTCTGATGATATTCAAGCAGCTGGGTCCGATACCCATCCTCCTATGCTTGATAGGTCGGACTATGAGTCGTGGGCACAACGAATACGGCTTTACTGCTTAGGCAAAGAAAATGGATTTAACATTCTTAAATCCATTGATGAAGGACCATTTCAGATGGGCACCACCAGAGACGCTGTTACTACTGGTGAAGACGGAACGGTCACTTTGGGAATCGACAGGCCTCGAACTTACAATGATCTTAATGAGGAAGAAAAGAAGAGGTATGATGCAGACATTAGAGCCTCCAACATTGTCATACAAGGTTTGCCCAAAGATGTTTACAAACTCATCAATTTCAACACTGAAGCAAAAGTAATGTGGGACAATGTCAAAATGCTTCTGGCTGGATCAGAACTCACAAAGGAAGATCTTGAGTCACAGTTGTATGACGAGTTTGAGCATTTTAAGATGAACCCGGGGGAGAACATTACAGACTACTATGTGAGATTCCATAAGTTGGTAAATGACTTGAGGATCATCAGAATGACTATGCTAAACATCCAACTCAACTCAAAGTTTGTAAACAACATGACTCCAGAATGGGACATATTTGTTAATGCAGTGAAACTCAACAAAGGTCTGAGAGAGACAAATTATGAACAGTTGTATGCCTATCTACAACAACATGAGAAACATGCTGCTTATGATCGTTTGTTGAGAGAAAAACTCAATCCAACTGCACCAAATGATCCACTGGCATTTGTTGCAAATGTTCAGCCAATCAACCATTCACCGTCTGATCAAGCTTATCATCATCCCTATTCATCTCCATCTGCTATGAATCCACAACTGGATTCAGGTTACTCTCACACCGACAAAATGATTGATAACCTCACCAACCAAGTGTCCTTACTTGTTCAACAATTTAAAGCAACACTCCCTCAAACTAACAATCAACTCAGAACCTCATCAAACTGTAACACCCCCAATTTCGGATAACAACAGCGGAAGACTTAATTGGGTGTTATGTAGAGGATCTTTCGTCATAATCATAGAAAACGACTTTAAAAGACGTTTTAAGTTTATCATTCAAAATACAAGTGTTTAGAATACAAAGATGCTTCATAGTTGAACATGTTTTTTTAAATTTGAATGATAAAACATTTATTTAAACCATCCATACAGGGTTATAATGCCCACTCCGTTGCCTTGAGTTCCAGTCCTTAGTTACCTAAGATAACATGCTAAAAGTCAACAAAAGTTGAGTGATGTTCATAGGTTTAAGTTTAATAGTTTGAACACAAGTATAAGTGTTAATTGCATCGAATTACAATTAAACAAGTTAAAATCAAGTTATTATTGCATTAAGCTCATGACACGCAACGCTTAACGGGCATCAAATATGATGTAGAGTATAAAGGCCCTCGTGATGGGTATTTGCCAATAACCCATAAGTTTGTTCAAATAAAGTGCGCCTGGGGGGCTCATCCTAGCAGACCCAAACGGGGATTGTCAGTCCCTAATAGATCTATTAACAATTATTTACGTTCACTCGCAAGTGATTAAGGTTCATGATTGAGGGACTTTCGGCAATAGCTACTTAAGCAATAATAATAACAGTCGTAGCATACGAAAAGTTTGTGTTCAGGTTTTTGTAGCATGTATCTCCCCACAAAAGATTTAAAAGTTAAAGTGTGGGCTATGAACTCACCTGGGTAGTACGGTAGTGGTAGTAATATCGTTATTCAACGATGAAAGAAAACGGCTTCAACACACGACCTATATAGTATATGGCAAGTTTTAGTGGTTTGATAGTCTAAGTTTGGTTTATCGCGAATCATAACGTTTAAGGTTTGTATTGATTTTGTTTGTCACATTAAAGTGTGCGCGTTTAAATGATCAAAGTTATATATAAACTAAAATGTTATATATATAATAAGGATTATAAAGTTACATATAAAATTATAAGGTTTATATATTTAAAAAGGAATATATATATAGAGTTATATATATATATGGATCTATATATAATGTTTTCGGATGCATGCTCGTTCGCCGGAGTGTAATGGTTGAAAAAAAGGATCGTCGTTTTATAAATCAAAGTTGGTTGACGATAAGTTAGACTCTTTGTTAACGATTTCGTTAAGTGGTTTTTTTATATATATATATATATAAGTTAATAAACTACGTAGATAGAATTATTAATCTTCGACTAAACATATTTGGTTCGGGTTTTGGGTTTGTAAAGTATTATCACAAGTATAAATTAGAAATACCCTTTAGGTTTTTACAAAATTACACTTTTGGTCCTAACGGTATAACATTTGCACCGTTAGTCCTCGGTTAAGTTTTTATTACACTTTAGGTCCAAAACATTTAATATTTACATGTTATACCTAAAAGTTTCTAGATTTACAGTTTTCATCACAAAGTTATTAAAATAACAGTTTTTACCGAAAGTTTCCAATTTTGACAACTTTAGTCCCTCGGTTAGCAATTCTTTGCAAATCGAGTCCAAAGTTTATAAAAATCAAAGTTTATTATTTTTATTTCATACTAAGTTTAAAAATAATTTTTGTAATTAATACGAACAGCTTATTTGGTTAAGAGCTTATTTTTCAGCTTATGGGCCTCTAATCGATTTACTAATGTGGCCCATTAAGGTTTTACGATTTGATGGGCTTAGAGGGGAGTTGGGCCTGGTTACGGGCTTATTTACTAGTTATATTTTCATATTGCGTGAGCTATTCGATCAGCTTATTTGAAAAGTTTATAGCTAGCGTATTGGGCTTATTAGCCCGATCGCTAACAGTTTTAGTTTCTAAAAATGTGGCTTGATCGATTTACTTTGAGTTTAAATCAGGTTCAAGTTGGGTTTTCTAGGCTAAAAGAAATACGCAACTCGTTAATTTGGTAGCTTGTTTATTAGGTCGGGTTATAAAATGCACGAGTTCCATGTCGAGTTAAGAAAATATAGGACCAAAGCTAACGTGACTTAGGTATAGTTTTAAGAACTTAAAATATTCTAAGTGTTTTTATAGAACTCGAAGGTTTGTCAAGGTGACATGCAACGTGTGATGTTTGTGATTTATTCGTCTATATATGGTTCGAATATTGATTGTTCTTGATAGTTAGCATGACATAAATATAGAATGTCGAATAAAACTTATGTGATGTTAATGTGGTTTACGAATTATCGAGACCAAATGGAATGGTGACATGCGAATGTGAACTAATGCATAAAATAGAAAAGTGAGAAAGTGGCTTACTTCACCTCGAAGGTGGGGCGTAATCACTATGATGAGACGGAGTTAGGACGGAAGGGTAGTGTAGCTCGATTCTTGGCCTCCCGAAGTTATAGGAACGAGTTTGCTAAGATCCTTGGCTTTGCTCGATCACTATGCAACTTAAGCTATACTAAGCGAATTTAACATGTTCTTGGAGACTTAGGAATTTTGTAAGTAAATGTTTTTAGTGTGCATGGGGATGTCGATTGCATGAGGGCTTATATAGAGTCGTTTGGTGCATGCATGTAGAATACTAATGACACAAGTGGGGGAACAAAATCATAAGATGGGTAAGGTTGAGGTCAATGGCGTGTGCATGTAAATGAAATGATGCATTCTTGTTAGCGTTCGAACAAAGGAATGAAGCCAAGTATTTCCATGATTTGCGTTACCTATTGTTGTAAATGCATGGAGGTCAACTTCTTTTATAGCACATGTGTATTTCGATTTTCATTGAGTCCAAGATTAGTCAAGGAAGTGAATCGTCCTTGTTGGTAGTTCGAACAAAAGAGAAAGAACAAAATAAAATCATGAAGCTTGTCATGACTCTATTGGTGTATTCAAATGTCAACTAGATTCTAGTGTGAATGTTTTAATTTGGTGAACCGATTGAGTGTGCCAGTGAATTAAATTATGGTTGCTTTGGTATTACTAGCCTACGCATAGGGAAAAAAAGGAAAGTGACAAGATAAGTTTTACATGTTGCATTTTGGTTCGGCTATTTCGTGTATTCAACATATTTAGGCGTGATTTAAAATAAATAGAGAGTTTGTTCGATAGTTTGTGTACTCAACAAGAGTTCATTTGAACTTGGTGGTTAGTCAAAATGTTCGTTGTGTCGAGTTAAAATCAACTAGGCTAAAAGATAAGATTTAGGTGGTGTTTATCATATGTTAAGTGTGTTAAGTTTGGGTTTATTTTAGACAAGTAGTTGTTCGAGTTTGTGTGAGACGTTTGTTTCTCTTGATTCTTTGTTAAATCGAGAATGGAGTCGGGGAAAATATTGATATTGTTATTAAGTTAGATTGCTCGAAATTTATTCAAATGGTTCGATAGATAAGCAGCCAAACCGAAGGTTTTTATATAAAAACTTTGGGCTTTAGCTTTGGTTGTTGGGCTCGTTGGTTGAATTGGGCCGAGAAAGAAAAGAATGAAGATAGTGAGGCTCGTTTGGTTTGTTTGGTTTGTAGCGAGATTGGGCCGAGGCCCAGTGAGTTTAGTGGTCCATTTGGGGTTCAATATATTTGCTGAGTGTTCGTGATAATTTTCGTGAGATCGGGAATGTATTTGATCACGTTTGGTTATTCGTCGTTACGTATATATATATAATATATATATTATATATATATATAATTATATATATAATATATATATATATATATATATATTATATATAATATATATATATATATATATATATAGACGTTAAGTATTAAACGTTAATGTTTTATATAATTCGTGATTTTTAGACTATCAAGGCTCGTGTGTAAGCATCGTTTCTAGGTAATCGGTAGTCACAAGTATCGTTGTGATTTAAATAGTGTAGCATAGATAACAAAAGAAATTTTTGTTACTGGTAGAAATGGTTATTAAATAACGTAATGATTTATTAATCATTTATTAGCATTTATTATTCATAGGGAAAATTACGGGAGGTTACAGTACCTACCACTTACACTGAATTTCGTCCCGGAATTCTAGTCTAAGATAGGTAATAGAAGTGTCTATAAGAATAGGTGTGGGTATTTGGCTCGAATTTGGTCTTCGCGTTCCCAAGTATATTCCGGTCCTCGTTTAGAGTTCCATCGGACTTTGACAATGGGAATGCGGTTCTGTTTTAGTTGTTTGACCTCTCTGTCCATGATCTCCACGGGTTCTTCTGTAAAGACGAGTTTGTCGTCGAGTCGAATCTCTTTCAAAGGAATTACAAGAGATTCATCTGACAAACATTTCTTAAGGTTTGATACGTGAAAGGTGTCGTGAACTCGACTAAGTTCCTCGGAAAGTTCGAGTTTATAAGCCACTGGTCCTATCCTCTCTAGGATCTTGAATGGACCAATGTATCTCGGATTAAGTTTTCCACGTTTTCCGAAACGTACCATTCCTTTCCAAGGAGATACCTTCAGCATGACCTTGTCTCCAATCTGGAATTCTAGAGGTTTTCTCCTTACGTCGGCATAGCTCTTTTGTCTATCTCTTGTCGCTTGCAGTCGTTGCTTAATCCTAACTATCTTTTCTGTCGTCTCATGAATGAGATCGGGTCCGGTGAGTTGTATATCTCCAACTTCGGTCCAACAAACAGGTGATCTGCACTTTCGACCGTAGAGTGCCTCGAATGGTGCTGCCTTAATGCTGGCGTGATAACTATTGTTGTAGGAGAACTCAGCTAGAGGTAAATGTTTATCCCAACCTTTTCCGAAGTCGATAGCACACGCTCGGAGCATATCTTCTAAGGTTTGGATTGTCCTCTCGCTTTGTCCATCGGTTTGCGGATGATATGCAGTGCTCATATCCAATTTGGTTCCCAAGGCTTTTTGCAAAGACTTCCAAAAATGAGATGTGAAACGACTGTCACGATCTGAGATGATTGAGATCGGTACTCTATGTCGCGAAACTATTTCTTTTAGATATAGCGTTGCGAGTGTGTCCATCTCGTCAGTCTCTTTGATTGCTAAGAACTGAGCGGATTTTGTGAGACGATCAACGATGACCCAAATGGTGTCAAGTCCAGTTGAGGTCTTAGGAAGCTTGGTGATAAAGTCCATTGTAATACGATCCCATTTCCATACAGGAATTTCGGGTTGTATGAGTAATCCGGACAGCTTCTGATATTCTACTTTTACTCGTGAACAAGTCAAACATTTTCCGACATACTCGGCTATGTCGTCCTTCATGTTTGGCCACCAGTAAAGTTTCTTGAGATCTTGGTACATTTTGTCAGAACCTGGATGAATGGAGTATTTGGATTTATGAGATTCATTCATAATGAGATCACTTATACCTCCGTATAGAGGAATCCAACTTCTCTCTTTGAAACAGAGCATCCCGTCTGCTCTCTGCACAAAGCCATTCTTATTTTCTGGCATACCATGAATCTTTTCACTAAGTCGGTTCTCTTCCTTAAGAGCTTCGGATTGAGCGGCGAGTATTTGTGAGGGCAGGGGTGAACGAATGGTTATTCCTAACGATTTGACTCTAAGAGTTTTCAGTCGTTCCTTTCGACTTAATGCATCTGCCACAACGTTGGCTTTTCCTGGGTGATATCGGATTTCACAATCATAATCGCTGAGTAACTCTAACCAGCGACGTTGTCTCATGTTTAGTTCTTTCTGATCTAAGATGTGCTGAAGACTTTTGTGGTCGGTGAATACCGTGCACTTTGTACCATATAGGTAATGTCTCCATAACTTAAGGGCGAATACTACTGCTCCTAACTCTAAATCATGAGTCGTGTAGTTGCTTCATGTGGTTTGAGTTGTCGTGAAGCATAAGCTATCACTTTGTTTCGTTGCATCAGCACAGCTCCCAAACCATGATATGAGGCATCACAATACACTACGAAGTCTTCACTTCCTTCGGGTATGCTAATATTGGTGCTTCACAGAGCTTTTTCTTTAGTAGCTGAAAAACTGATTCTTCCTCTCTTCCCCAGATAAACTTCTTGTTCTTCTGAGTTAATTCGGTCAAAGGCTTTGAGATTTTTGAAAAACCTTCAATAAATCTCCTGTAGTAACCGGCTAGACCCAAAAATTGGCGTATCTCTGTGGGAGTTGTAGGAGATGTCCAACTTTTGATGGCCTCAATCTTAGCTGGATCTACATGAATACCTTGACTGTTGATAACATGCCCAAGGAATTGTACAGTTCTAATCCAAAAGTCGCATTTGGAGAACTTGGCATACAACTGTTCCTTTTTGAGTAACTCTAAAATAATCTTTAGATGTTCGGCATGTTCTTGTTCGTTGCGGGAGTAGATTAGGATATCGTCTATGAATACTATTACGAATTTATCCAGATATGGTTTACACACTCGGTTCATTAGATCCATGAACACTGCAGGTGCATTGGTTAAACCAAATGGCATTACTTGGAATTCGTAATGTCCGTAACGTGTCCTAAAAGCTGTTTTGGGAATATCCTCCTCTCGAACTCTCAACTGATGGTACCCTGACCTTAGGTCGATCTTCGAGTATACACTCGATCCTTGTAGTTGATCAAACAAGTCGTCGATCCTAGGTAGTGGGTAACGATTCTTTACAGTGAGTTTGTTCAATTCCCGGTAATCAATACACATTCGGAAAGATCCGTCCTTCTTCTTAACGAATAGAACCGGGGCTCCCCAAGGTGATGAGCTGGGTCGGATAAAGCCTTTATCAGACAATTCTCTCAATTATTCTGATAATTCCTTCATTTCAGACGGCGCTAACCTATAAGGTGCTTTCGCCACAGGTGCCGCTCCAGGCACTAGTTCAATCTGGAATTCTACTTGACGGGGTGGTGGAAGACCGGGTAGATCTTCGGGGAATACTTCTGGAAACTCTTTAACGATCGGAACGTCTTCAACTCGTTTATCTTTTGATTTGTTTTCCGTTACATGAACCATGAATGCTTAGCATCCTTCGTTTATGTACTTCACCAATCTGATATAGGAGATGATACCGTATCGCGTTTTATTCTTGTCACCATGGACAGTAAGAGTTTCACCATTACATGGAATGTGCACGACTTTCTCGTCACAGAGTATTCTAGCGCGGTGTTTAGATAACCAATCCATACCAATGACTACGTCAAAACTACCGAGCTGAATGGGCATGAGGTCGATGGGAAAAGGGTTGTCTTGTAGGATTATGGTACAACCACAAATTACGGAGTCGGTGCCAATTAGGTTTCCGTCCGCCATTTCGATTTCAAAAGTGGCGTTTAGTTTGGAAGGGGTAATGTTAAGCAAAGAAGCAAACGTAGTTGACACAAAACTTCTATCTGCTCCAGAATCAAATAATACTCTAGCATTATGTTGATTGAGTAAGAACGTACCCGTGACGACGTCAGAGTTCAGTGGGGCATCTTCCTCTTTTAACACATATGCTCTTCCTCGAGCGTTATTTGGCTGACCGTTTCCTTTCGGACAGTGACTCTTGAAGTGACCTACTTCTCCGCATGAGTAGCAAGTCGGAGTTACAGGCTGTAGGTTGCTACCAGTAGCAGGATTCCTGCAATCTTTTGTCTGATGACCCACCTTCTGGCATTTTAAACATTTGATTGTGCAAGGTCCACTGTGGTGTAGTTTGCATCTGTTGCACTGGGATTTCTGACCTTGGTATCCCTTGCCTTCAGTAGCAGCATAAGCCTTGGCGATTTCTTGTCTTTGGTTTTGATGATGGTGACGAGTGTTTCGGTGTTGATGGTACGGGTTATTGTTCCTATGGTTGAAATTGTTGTTGCGGTGGTTATTGTTATTATGGTGGTGAGTGGTTCTTTTGTCGTCGAGCTTTCTCTTGAGCTCATTGTTGTACTTGACCTCTCGGTCCAGTAGCTTTTGGGCAAGTTCCATAGTTGCCTCTAGAGTTGACGGATTTGATGAAGTGACATTTCCCTCAATACTACGGGGAAGTCCTTCGATATACTTCTCCAGTTCTTTTTCGAAAGTTGGTACAACAGTAGGGCATAATATTTTAAGCTCTTGGAATCTCCTGTTGTATGTTTTAAGATCAATTCCTTTTACTACTAGTAGATGGAATTCATCCTCCAATTTTCTTAGTTCGGAACGGGGACAGTATTTCTTTAGCATCTTGGTTTTAAACTCAGTCCAAGGGAGCTAGTAGGCTGCCGTCATTCCCATGGCTTTGACTGTAGTATTCCACCATGACAAAGCATCTTGCATGAGAGTTCCAGTAGCGAAAGTGACTTTGTTCTCCTCGGTACAACCGCTTCTCTGGAAAACAGTTTCAGATCGTTCGAACCAGTTAGCAAGTTCAGTTACTCCTTCAGTACCTTTGTAAGAAGTTGGTTGACAACTTATGAAATCCTTGTAGGTACACTTGCGGTTTGCAGCAGTTACACTTTCTCCTGTTGGTAGACTAGTGCCTGTTGCGTGCATTTGCTGCCGCCTGTTACTGTCAAGACTGCATTTACACCGTCAGCGATTGCTTTTCGGATAGCCTCTGGAGTCATTGTAGGCGTAGTAGTTGAAGTTTCATGATTTGCGGCGGAGGTTGCTTTCCTTGTACGTACCATAGTTCTATCAATATTGCAAAAGCATATTTTTAGAATCTCATAATGATTACGTTAGGTTAGGCTACTTTGGAAGGTAATTGAATATGGATTATAATAATATATTTAACCATAACAATTGAGTTTAATAATTCTGGTTTATCTCTGTAGGTACAGAAATATCATATCACAAATTCTATTCACAATATGTCTGAATCTATTCACAACACACATGAGAACATAAATGATTGAATTGCACTGTATGAACCAAAATTTCGCGAGACAATATATGGCAAATCATAACGCATATGCAAGAAACAACCATGGAATACATAAATCAACATCAATATAATACATCCACACAACATAGGATTAATAACTTGTTCGATTTGTTTTACAAAACATAAAGATACAAGATTATTTATTAATACAACATTGGTAGGCTAAGACATCTCTTAGTTATATTGACACGTCTCTGATCTATGGTCCTCCTGGTGCACCATCTAAGCGGCGCTGAAGATCTGCAATTGCTGCCATCAAAGTCTTCACTGTCTGGTCTCGAGCTCTTTCCCTAGCCTGGGAATCCTCAACCATACGCCTAAGAATCAGAACCTGAGAGCTAACTCGATCAAGCTCAAAATCTAATGTCTCAATCACTGTCTGCATCGAAGTAGTGGCCTCTCCTAGTATAGAAATAGTCTCAATGGCTTCTTCTAAACTAGTACCTACTCGATCAAAGACTGCCTCCATCGCCAACTGACCAATCACAAGATTTTCCACTTCTTCCCCAAGTGCGTCAATCTGCTCTAGTGGTAAGTCATCAAGAATCTCTGCAATGTCATCCAGACGATCCTCATGTCTGACTAATCTGGCTGCCAATAGAGGTATGGTGTGATGGATGGGTTCTCCGGTAACCGGAAGAATCCTCGAAGTAGCTGTAGCCGAACTCTCTCCTAGTTCCATGGCTCTCGGTGCTCCTTCCTGGGATCTCCAGTGACGGATGATAGGTAGCAATTATGACCATCGGCGTGCATCGACCCTCCTGTGGGTCCCGGTGCGAACTGTAGTCTCATCTCTAACCTGGGCATAGGGATCCGATAAAGATGGAACCAACCGGTATGTCCTCTTGCAAGGTGGTAGAGGCTCGCTAAGAGTAGCTGAGGGTGGAGAAGCAAGGGGTGGAATAGAAGATGGTAATGGAACAGTGGTGGTCTGGTGATAGAAAATAGTAGGTGGTAGGGCTGAGGATAGTGGTGTAAGCGGTGGTGTCCTGGTGTGCTCAGGAGCTGGGGGTGGTGATGTTACAGGAGTCGGAGTTGGTATGAGTGGGGGTGGTGGTGTTATGATCAGTGCTGGTGGTGTACGTACTCGTTTTCGGGGAGTATGTTTGAGAACAAAACCTTCTCCGGGGCGTCGGTAAAGTTGGTCAAAGGGTTCGGGTTCGTACGGCTGGAGTTGTCGTACTCGTCCATGCCGGCGAATCGGGTCAGGTGATGGTATGGGGGATACTGGAGGGGAAATCTCCAAGTCGGATGCCGGTAGAGATTGCTGGCTTTCCATGTACCGGTCAGTAGCAGGTGACATCGGAATAGCTGTCGTAGCAAAGTCTGGCATAGGATCCTCATTCTTTGAATCAGATGATACAGCGATGGGATGGGGTTTTGAACGACATAGTACTGTAATAATCCCGAATAGTAAATGTAAGCTATTAACATAATCATAACTATGTTAAACTTTATTAAGAACTCGTATAGTAGCAACATCTAACATGCTGGAAGTGTGTAGGCACGGAGGGCATAAGGTGGTTTACAATGGTCCGTTTTAAAAAAATGTAGTTATAGTCCAGTGTTTAAAATACATCTGGTTCTCTATAACCATGAGCTCTGATGCCAATCTGTAACACCCCCAATTTCGGATAACAACAACGGAAGACTTAATTGGGTGTTACGTAGAGGATCTTTCGTCATAATCATAGAAAACGACTTTAAAAGACGTTTTAAGTTTATCATTCAAAATACAAATGTTTAGAATACAAAGATGTTTCATAGTTGAACATGTTTATTTAAATTTGAATGATAAAACATTTATTTAAACCACCCATACAGGGTTATAATGCCCACTCCGTTGCCTTGAGTTCCAGTCCTTAGTTACCTGAGATAACATGCTAAAAGTCAACAAAAGTTGAGTGATGTTCATAGGTTTAAGTTTAATAGTTTGAACACAAGTATAAGTGTTAATTGCATCGAATTACAATTAAACAAGTTAAAATCAAGTTATTATTGCATTAAGCTCATGACACGCAACGCTTAACGGGCATCAAATATGATGTAGAGTATAAAGGCCCTCGTGATGGGTGTTTGCCAATAACCCATAAGTTTGTTCAAATAAAGTGCGCCTGGGTGGCTCATCCTAGCAGACCCAAACGGGGATTGTCAGTCCCTAATAGATCTATTCACAATTATTTACATTCACTCGCAAGTGATTAAGGTTCATGATTGAGGGACTTTCGGCAATAGCTACTTAAGCAATAATAATAACAGTCGTAGCATACGAAAAGTTTGTGTTCAGGTTTTTGTAGCATGTATCTCCCCACAAAAGATTTAAAAGTTAAAGTGTGGGCTATGAACTCACCTGGGTAGTACGGTAGTGGTAGTAATATCGTTATTCAACGATGAAAGAAAACGGCTTCAACACACGACCTATATAGTATATGGCAAGTTTTAGTGGTTTGATAGTCTAAGTTTGGTTTATCGCGAATCATAACGTTTAAGGTTTGTATTGATTTTGTTTGTCACATTAAAGTGTGCGCGTTTAAATGATCAAAGTTATATATAAACTAAAATGTTATATATATATAAAAGGATTATAAAGTTACATATAAAATTATAAGGTTTATATATTTAAAAAGGAATATATATAGAGTTATATATATATGGATCTATATATAATGTTTTCGGATGCATGCTCGTTCGCCGGAGTGTAATGGTTGACAAAAGGGATCGTCGTTTTATAAATCAAAGTTGGTTGACGATAAGTTAGACTCTTTGTTAACGATTTCGTTAAGTGGTTTTGTATATATATATATAAGTTAATAAACTACGTAGATAGAATTATTAATCTTCGACTAAACATATTTGGTTCGGGTTTTGGGTTTGTAAAGTATTATCACAAGTATAAATTAGAAATACCCTTTAGGTTTTTACAAAATTACATTTTGGTCCTAACGGTATAACATTTGCACCGTTAGTCCTCGCTTAAGTTTTTATTACACTTTAGGTCCAAAACATTTAATATTTACATGTTATACCTAAAAGTTTCTAGATTTACAGTTTTCATCACAAAGTTATTAAAATAACAGTTTTTACCGAAAGTTTCCAATTTTGACAACTTTAGTCCCTCGGTTAGCAATTCTTTGCAAATCGAGTCCAAAGTTTATAAAAATCAAAGTTTATTATTTTTATTTCATACTAAGTTTAAAAATAATTTTTGTAATTAATACGAACAGCTTATTTGGTTAAGAGCTTATTTTTCAGCTTATGGGCCTCTAATCGATTTACTAATGTGGCCCATTAAGGTTTTACGATTTGATGGGCTTAGAGGGGAGTTGGGCCTGGTTACGGGCTTATTTACTAGTTATATTTTCATATTGCGTGAGCTTATTCGATCAGCTTATTTGAAAAGTTTATAGCTAGCGTATTGGGCTTATTAGCCCGATCGCTAACAGTTTTAGTTTCTAAAAATGTAGCTTGATCGATTTACTTTGAGTTTAAATCAGGTTCAAGTTGGGTTTTCTAGGCTAAAAGAAATACGCAACTCGTTAATTTGGTAGCTTGTTTATTAGGTCGGGTTATAAAATGCACGAGTTCCATGTCGAGTTAAGAAAATATAGGACCAAAGCTAACGTGACTTAGATATAGTTTTAAGAACTTAAAATATTCTAAGTGTTTTTATAGAACTCGAAGGTTTGTCAAGGTGACATGCAACGTGTGATGTTTGTGATTTATTCGTCTATATATGGTTCGAATATTGATTGTTCTTGATAGTTAGCATGACATAAATATAGAATGTCGAATAAAACTTATGTGATGTTAATGTGGTTTACGAATTATCAAGACCAAATGGAATGGTGACATGCGAATGTGAACTAATGCATAAAATAGAAAAGTGAGAAAGTGGCTTACTTCACCTCAAAGGTGGGGCGTAATCACTATGATGAGACGGAGTTAGGACGGAAGGGTAGTGTAGCTCGATTCTTGGCCTCCCGAAGTTATAGGAACGAGTTTGCTAAGATCCTTGGCTTTGCTCGATCACTATGCAACTTAAGCTATACTAAGCGAATTTAACATGTTCTTGGAGACTTAGGAATTTTGTAAGTAAATGTTTTTAGTGTGCATGGGGATGTCGATTGCATGGGGGCTTATATAGAGTCGTTTGGTGCATGCATGTAGAATACTAATGACACAAGTGGGGGAACAAAATCATAAGATGGGTAAGGTTGAGGTCAATGGCGTGTGCATGTAAATGAAATGATGCATTCTTGTTAGCGTTCGAACAAAGGAATGAAGCCAAGTATTTCCATGATTTGCGTTACCTATTCTTGTAAATGCATGGAGGTCAACTTCTTTTATAGCACATGTGTATTTCGATTTTCATTGAGTCCAAGATTAGTCAAGGAAGTGAATCGTCCTTGTTGGTAGTTCGAACAAAAGAGAAAGAACAAAATAAAATCATGAAGCTTGTCATGACTCTATTGGTGTATTCAAATGTCAACTAGATTCTAGTGTGAATGTTTTAATTTGGTGAACCGATTGAGTGTGCCAGTGAATTAAATTATGGTTGCTTTGGTATTACTAGCCTACGCATAGAACAAAAGGAAAGTGACAAGATAAGTTTTACATGTTGCATTTTGGTTCGGCTATTTCGTGTATTCAACATATTTAGGCGTGATCTAAAATAAATAGAGAGTTTGTTCGATAGTTTGTGTACTCAACAAGAGTTCATTCGAACTTGGTGGTTAGTCAAAATGTTCGTTGTGTCGAGTTAAAAATCAACTAGGCTAAAAGATAAGATTTAGGTGGTGTTTATCATATGTTAAGTGTGTTAAGTTTGGGTTCATTTTAGACAAGTAGTTGTTCGAGTTTGTGTGAGACGTTTGTTTCTCTTGATTCTTTGTTAAATCGAGAATGGAGTCGGGGAAAATATTGATATTGTTATTAAGTTAGATTGCTCGAAATTTAATCAAATGGTTCGATAGATAAGCAGCCAAACCGAAGGTTTTTATATAAAAACTTTGGGCTTTAGCTTTGGTTGTTCGGCTCGTTGGTTGAATTGGGCCGAGAAAGAAAAGAATGAAGATAGTGAGGGCTCGTTTGGTTTGTATCGAGATTGGGCCGAGGCCCAGTGAGTTTAGTGGTCCATTTGGGGTTCAATATATTTGCTGAGTGTTCGTGATAATTTTCGTGAGATCGGGAATGTATTTGATCACGTTTGGTTATTCGTCGTTACGTATATATATATATATATATATATATATATATATATATATATATATATATATATATATATATATATATATATATATATATATATAGACATTAAGTATTAAACGTTAATGTTTTATATAATTCGTGATTTTTAGACTATCAAGGCTCGTGTGTAAGCATCGTTTCTAGGTAATCGGTAGTCACAAGTACCGTTGTGATTTAAATAGTGTAGCATAGATAACAAAAGAAATTTTTGTTGCTGGTAGAAATGTTTATTAAACAACGTAATGGTTTATAAATCATTTATTAACATCTACTATTCATAGGGGAAAATTACGGGAGGTTACACAAACCCACGCAATCTGGCAACTGTGGAGGATGGAAGAATTATGGTTCAGAATGTTCAGGGGAGGCAGAACTTGAATCAAAGGAACATGGGTCGAGGTAATGTGCAGATCAGAGTAGGGAATGCAAATCAGGGGCAGGGGAAGCAACCCAAGTGTTATAACTGTGGTGGACTTGGACACATTGCCAGAAACTGTAATCAACCAAAACGTCCACAGAACTCTGACTATTTCAAGGACAAGATGTTGTTGATGCAAGCTCAAGAGAATGGAGCTGTGTTGGATGAAGAAGAATTGTTGTTTCTTGCTGGCAATGGGGGAAATATTTTTGATGCCGATGTGGACGACCAGCCAGTTCAGGACCTTGCACTTAATGATCCCAACATTTTCAAAGCTGATGATTGTGATGCTTTTGACTCTGATGTGGATGATAAACCAACTGCTCAAACAATCTTCATGGCTAATCTGTCCTCTATTGTCTCATCACCTCAACAAGCTAGTCCCTCCAATGCATCTGTGATTTCTGAAGTACTAAAGCTTTATGACACATATAACGTGGTTGATAAACAAAAGATTCCCAACGAAGTACAACAGACAGATGTGGTTGATTTAGATACTGTTGACATGGGAAATAGTAATATTATTCCATATGAACAATATGTGAATCACAACAACGTGTCTGATGTACAAGGTGGTACATCTTCTGTTGAAAATATTGCTTGTGTTGTAGATAATGCTTGTGTGGTAGATAATGCTTGTGAGTGGCATGAAAACACTGAGTTTGTCCCTGATGACACCTTGACCACTAGACTAAACATATATAAAGATCATGTGGCAATTTATGAACAACATGCTAAATTTGAAATAACTGAACGTGAGCAGAAAATGGATAGTCAAATGCGTACACTTATAACTGAGCATAATTTAAGGGAGCAAACGTTAAAACAAGAGTTGATTTCTTTGCAAAAACAGCTGGACCAGACTGTTAAACAAAAATAGGAGGCCCAAGAGCACGTAAATACACTAAAAGAAGATTTCAAGGAAAAAGAAACACAACTCTTAAATGATTTCTCAAGACTTAAAACCTTAAAGAATAAGCTTGAAAACAAGTTGTACACACAAGACCAAACCAGACAGACTGCCCAAATGATTCAGAAGCACAAAAATTTGTGTGATAAGCATAGTAAAAGCTATGTAGGTGAACCTAAATTAGCTCTCTTTAGGAACTCTAAAGTAGCCCAACCTGCCTTATATGATGCCAATGTGATGATTATGTGTAACACCCCAACCCGGCAAGGGTAGAAGCATCACATTATGGTGAAAAATCAAAACATACATACATAATACACAGCGGAAGTCTTAAACAAATGCATTAAAGAAGTCAAGCCAACACGGCTTAATCTGAATACATAGGTTCCAAATGATGATAAATAATTCAAAAGAAAACCAATAATGAAACGAAACCAAGTCTAAACAAATGTCATGAAACATAAGGGTGATAACTAAGGTAAACTCCATCTAAGCTCTACTCTCATCCCATAGCAAAACCCCGCTCCTAGCTTAGATACCTGCCGCAGGAAAAGGAAATGCGGCTGAGCTTAAAAAGCCCAGTGAACAGATATGCAATGAACGGAAACGAAAGCAAACAGAAATGAACAGATATAGCATAATGAATAAGATATAAGTAAAGGTACAAAGAGTAAAGGTTTAGGACAGTAATCCCCCACGAGCCCATATCATAACATATCATATCATACCATAATCATATAGAGGGGATACCTCTCAAATAAACAGATAATATGAGGGGTGTCCTCATGTATCAGTTGGAGTGATCAGCTCCCATATTTTGTGAAAGACGTGGATTGCACCCATCATCAGTCACCATATCATATCATAGCATATCATAAACAGAACATATCTAGGATGCATCCATACGCCCCCCAAACAAATCATATTGGCCATAACAAATCATAAAGTGCGCATATCATATCATAATGGGGACGGTGTGGCTAATCACTCGAACCACACACGAGTCATGCCAGTGGTGCATCACAGACACGGCCATGTTACCTTCATGGCTAGGGAACAAATTTTGGCTCAGGTATCAAACTGGGGTCAAAGGTTCATATGGTCATAGTCATAATTCAAATATAAAGGTTAATATCAAAAGGGTTCATATCAAAGGGTTCAAATGCCAAAGGTTCAAAGGTTCAGATCAGAAATCAAGAGGCCGAAGGCACCTTATTAAAAAGGGCAGAATATCTGTACCTTATTTCAAATGCAAACACGAACCAGAAAATAGATATCACAGAATGGATCAGGACCTCTCCTTCTTCACACCTAAAGGAGAAGAAGAGAATTATAAATGGTTCTAAATTACTCATTTAGTTTTCCTTTCCATTTTAAGTAACTTTCTATTTTTAGCAGGTTTCCAAATTTAGTAAGTTTCCATTTTTAGAAAGTTTCCTTATTTGGTAAGTTCCATAATTAGAAAGATTTAAGCATTTTAAAATAGGTTAAGTCATGATTTAATCATATTATGGAAGTAAAGTATATTTTAGCAAGACATAAAAGTTTAGGGTTAAATATGACAAGTTTCCAGATTTTAGGGTTTTCAATGTAGATATACCAAAGTTAAAGGTTTAAAATGAAAATATCATAGGTAGCTCATTTTAATTCTTAAGTTATCCAGATTTACACAATTAGCCCTTTAGATTTTACAAATTACAATTTATACCCTTTTTATTACATAAATTACACTTTAAGCCTTATGACATTTATAATTACACATCAAACTCTTAGTTTTCCAATTTTACATCATATACCCTTAATTTAATACTTAGTACGAACACACCCTTAATTTTACATGAATTACACAACAAGTCCCTTAAGTTAATTAGTTTACAAATTAAACCCTTTAATTTACAATTTCAATCCTTAATCATTAACAATTTCACATTAGGCCATTAAATCCCCAAATTTACACATTACACCCTTATTATAATTAGTTATTCGAACCAACCTTGTTTTTTTTCCAGAATTTACATTTTTAGTCCCCTTATTTTAATTAATTTCATTCGAATTACATATAATTACATATTTACCAAATAAACCCTCTAATTACCAATTTAACACAAAATACCCCTCTAGCATATTTTATACATTTTTTCCCAGATCTTGACCACCTTAAAAAAATATCCCATAAGTTTGAATAATTACAAAACACACCCTTAACCTTTTTATTTTCAAATCGGTAAATACTTTTTATTATCAAAACTAACCCTAATTATCCCCATCATCATGTAATCATTACCACATCCTTAAAATGCATTAAAAGTCCAGATCTAACCATATAAACCCTAATTCGAATTAGTTTTTAAGGTTTTTCATATGTTCCCTTATTTTCCATTAAAATCCGATAACTCTAAATAATTCGAAAACAAAGATTTAAGCTTCAAAAATTCAAGAGACCATTTTTATGATGTTATATGATATATATAGAACCCACTAAAAATATATAAAAGACTCAAAAAAATCGCATGAAGTATATATAATGTATTTACGTATTTAGGGTTTCATAACACATAAATTACCATACGGTCCATATATTATGCATGGTTCGGATCTATCATTTTATATATGTTATATATGATGTGTATAGTGCCATAAAAATACCAGGAAGATTTTAGAATGAAAGGACGAAGCGTTGTGAATTTATGTTACACGGTTCAAGGCTTTTCGACACCAACAATTTCCACGATCCAACGAGTGACCCAGGAACCTTGAAGATATTTTTCACAGACCATATACAACATAAGGAACGTAAGAAAAATGCTAAACGAATTTTAGAATGATCAAAACAATTATGGGCGATTTATACCTCTCGGATGGATTATACGACACAAACAAAGGCTTAGCGAACAAACCAACGAATCCCACGACCTCTAGCTATTTTTCCCAGCTCACTTGGATGATGAAGATCACCAGAAAAAATGTCCCACGAGCTCCAGAAATTTTGATGGAGGCGCAAAGAGTTTTTGTGTGTGTTTTATTCCAATCGGTATGTTTTTGATTTAGGGTTTAATGAGTTTGTTATAATAAAATGGATAGCACCGAGGTAGGGGGGGGGAAATGGGCTGGCAAATCACAGATTTTTATGACCCAAATCAATTTACATAATTTCCTTAGCATTTAAATGAATTTTGGATTAATTATAATGTATTAATAATATTATTAATATTCTACAATTATTTTCGGTACACACTTGTGTATATAAATAATTTGGTACTTCACAAAATGTCAATTGTGGTCGTGGAATTTATTTTACTTCGTATCTTAATCATCTCCCGAAGTTTGGAATTCGTTTGGTACTTTATAAGCTTATTATTCAAAGTTTAAGATTGTAGGGGCATTTTGGTCTTTTAACATGTTTTAGAATCTTTGGGTATTACAACTTCTTCCCCTCTAAAAGAAAATTTTCGTCCCCGAAATTTGCAAAGAAGTAGAAATGAGATGAAACGGAAAGCAAAACAAAGACATACCAGATCAGAATACAAAATGAGGATAACTAGCTCGTATCGATTCCTCGGTTTCCTAGGTAGCCTCGCGCTCTGGGTGATTCCTCCAAAGAAATTTTACGAACGGAATAACTTTATTTCTCATGACCCGCTCTTGTCGGTCCAAAATAGCCTCCGGATCTTCAGACAAAGACATGTCCGGCTGAATCTGATCAAGTGGGTAAGATACCACATGCAAAGGATGATAATTATATCCCCTCAGAAGAGATACATGGAAAACATTATGAACATGCGATAACTAAGGCGGAAGAGCCAAACGGTAGGAGACCTCTCCAATACGATCAAGAATCTCAAATGGTCCGATGAATCGAGGACTAAGCTTGCCCTTGATTCCAAAACGTTTAACCCCACGAAACGGCGAGACTTTAAGGAACACACGGTCACCAACATGAAACTCCAAGTCGCGACGATGCTTATCAGCATAACTCTTTTGACGAGCACGAGCCTCCTTCAACTTTTCCCTAGCGACGTCTACCTTCTCGTTAGTGATCTGAACCAACTCGGGACCCTCAATGAGACGTTCACCCACTTCATTCCAACAAACGGGCGCTCTACACTTACGCCCATACAACATCTCAAATGGATCCATTCGAATACTCGCATGCCAACTGTTGTTGTAGGAAAACTCCACCAAGCAAAGATACTCGTCCCAACTGCCAGTCCATTCTAACACACACGCTCTCAACATGTCCTCCAAGGTCTGAATGGTCCTTTCTGACTGACCATCTGTCTGCGGATGAAAAGCCGTACTGAACTTAAGACGTGCACCCGAAGCCTTTTGTAACCCTCTCCAAAAACGAGAAGTAAACCGCGGATCTCTATCTGAAACAATAGCAGTCGGCATACCATGAAGTCTAACAATCTCCTGTCGAAAAATCTCCGCCAACTTATTGACACCGTATTCCATACGAATAGGTAGGAAATGAGCAGACTTGGTTCGTCGATCAACAACCACCCAAATCGCATCATGCTTCCTTCTGGTAAGAGGTAATCCCGATACGAAATCCATAGAAATCTCCTCCCACTTCCATGTCGGAATATCTAACGGCTGCAACAAACCACTAGCCCTCTGATGCTCGATCTTGACTTGCTGACAAGTCATACACTTGGCTACATAAGAAGCCACATCATGCTTCATACCACTCCACCAAAAATGCTACTTAAGATCCCTGTACATCTTGGTGGAACTAGGATGGATAGTAAATGGAGAACTATGAGCCTCAAATAGAATAGCCTCTTGTAACACAGGATCATTAGGAACACAAAGACGATCCTCAAACCATACCACGCCGAACTCTTCTACCCTGAACTCTGTCTGTTTACCCTCTTCAACATTCTGAACCACAGACCAAAGCTCACCATCATCCTTCTGAGCTTCCTTAATCCGTAGGATGAGATTGGACTCAACCTTAAGGCTAGCCCAATATCCATCACAACCCCGAATACAAAGCTCAACATCAAGAATCTCCAAGTCATTTAGAATCCGAGGTTCAAATTTCAGACTAGCAATCATACCGGACTTCCGACTAAGAGCATCGGCAACCACATTAGCTTTACCCGGATGATACTGAATATTCGTGTCATAATCCTTCAGAAGTTCTAACCACCTCCTCTGTCTCATATTAAGTTCCTTCCAGGTGAAGATATACTTAAGGCTCTTGTGGTCAGTGAAGATATCAAA